>ML776576.1:1393655-1416198 GCA_009831015.1 Picea engelmannii | reverse complement strand
ATATAAATTATAAATATATTCAATTAATATTTATATTAATTAAATATATTATTTTTAATTATATTTCTTTATCCTAACCCTTACCCAAAAGTATAAATAAGAACCCCTCCCCCTTCACTCTTACACTCACTTATTCTCTCCTCCTAAAGAAAGTCTGCGGCCTCCTGGTGACAGTTTGCGGCCTCCTTGTTTCAGCCTGCGGCCTCCTTGTGACAGTGCTCAGCCTTCCTTTGACAGCAGCTCGGCCCTCCTTTTTGTGACAACCAGGTCCTTGCTTGTTTGCTTGATGCTGTGTGAGTGTTGAGGGTGTGTATGCCTCTGTTGAAGTATTGCTATTGCTGCTCTCCTTGACTGTGACAGCCAGCCGCCCCCCTTCTTTTAACAGTGATACCCTCCTAGCAGCCTGCCATCCCCTTTCTTAGAACAGATCTGGGATCTGTGAGGCCACGACATCTTATAGGGATAGCTGATCATTCACTACAGGCAGCCGTCCCTCCTTCTTCTGGCTGTCTATTTTTGTGTGAGGGTTTGGGGTTTTTGGTGCGAGGGTTTTATGGTGGTTTGACAGTCAATTACTTCTCTTGACAGAGATCTGACCCTTGAGGCAGATCCATGACACATAAGACTTATCTGAGCATATTCTAGTGGCTTATTATCTCTCAGGTGTGCCATGCTCCTCTTCTTCTTACAGAGGTAAGATTATCAAGAGGTAAGATTATCAAGAGGTAAGTTACTTACAGTTCAAAATTCAGATCTCTTTTGTTCATGCTCAGATTTATTTATTTAGCCTAGATCTATCTAATATGCATGTTCAGCTTTACCTACTGTTTATCTAACTACTGTTTATAATTAGAAGTGACTTCTAGTTCAGATCTGAATATGCATGTTCAGCTTTACTGTTTATCTAACTGCTGTTTATGATTAAAAGTGACTTCTAGTTCAGATCTGAATGTCTTGATTACTCAGAAATTGTCTATGGTTCAGATCTATATTGTTGTTCATTTTCAGACCTATTTTTCAGATCTAACACTCTAGCATGCTCTGAATTTGGTTATATCTATCTGCTGTTTATGATCAGAATTAGTTTCTAATTCTGATCTGAGTGTTTTGCTCACTCAAAACTGTTTAAGCATTAGATCTATTTGTTGTATTTGTTCAGATCTAATTTTTGGTTCATATCTAACTATTCAGCATGCTTGGAGTTTTTGAAGTTTAGATCTGTATAAGTTGAATGTGTTTATGCTGATTTTGTCTACAGAATTTTGAAAAAAAAAGAAGGTAGATTCTTGTTATCTTTACCAATTTCTAACAGTCAGGAACATTACAGTTGAGGGTCTGCTATTGTTAGTTGTGTGTTGAGTGTGATCAGCACATTCCACATATGGACAAGGTATGCCCGTATTGTCATCTATATGACATTGATATAAGAAAGCACTTCATTTTTAGATGGCCCACATATATTATGATATCTAGGGGATATTTCATTGTTTATATCTAGATCTTTGAGAAAACGTTAGACTCAGGGGACAAAACCTTCTAGACTCATCAAGTCCTAGTTCCACAAAGCTGATCACTCATTTCTTTTGGGCTATCCAAGCCTAGATATAAAGTGCAGCAGGTTTGTGATACAATGCCTCATTTCCCTTTCTCTTAGGAAATGAACCACCTCCATGAGATTATTGTGATGTATCCCCTTGGGTAGGCTTTGTTGTGGGATCATTTCATTGTCTAGATTGAGTAATCTGTTGACCATTACTATATTTCTCTCTTTGTCCTTGAATGTTAGGATGGCTGCTGCAAGTAATACCTGGGTTACTCCCATGATTATCTTGCCTGGGCCACATAGTCCCGATCATTCCCTAGAGGACATTTTCAAGACTCTTCATTGGCATCTTCACAGTGGTTGCTGATAACATATTGGGCTGCTTTGTGTGTTTTGATACTTGGGTGAAGATCCTTGTTTTTAAATTCTTTTGGATTTATTCCTCCTATTGTATTTCTTTTTTTATTGATCATTTAATTGCTAAAATTTCCTCTTGTTTATTCTGTAATTCTATAATTTTGGCTGGTATTGTTAAGGAGACTGGATGTTTGTGTTGTTGCTTCCTTTTGTCTTACAAAATGTCTTTGGAAGGTTAGTAATTTGTCAATGTTTTTTATTTAGGCATTATTTCTTTGAATGACCAGAGCTACATGCAAGAATGGAAATTTTGTCGCTTGTTGCCATTGTCTGTAATTGCTGAGATATTATACTTTGTTTTATTTTATTTTATTCACACTTAAATATCTTGTTTATCTAGTGAAAATAGTTGAGTGGCAGGCTGAAGTTTGAAGTGGCAGTCTTTTGAGTATCATGTTTGGCAGTCTAATTATGAGGTGATACTTTGCATAAAACTTATACCCTTTGCATGGAGAGAAAGACATACCAAGGGTTTCATGGACTAGGGTTAGCACAGTTTACTATTTGGGTCTTATTAAGGTAATTCAGCCTCAATTGCTCGTTTGCTAGGTGCACAGATTATGGAAATTTAAGCTAGGCATTCCAAATTCTTGTTCAAGGTTCTTGTATAAAGATGAAGTTAAGAAAACAGGTCTGCTTTACAGCGAATTTTACAGTTGGAAGTGCTACAAGTCTGATGGGTTGCAAACCACAGCTATTATTTCATAAAACTTAAATAGAATTATAGAAGAACTACTTTAGGTTTCCAGGAGAGCTAATTCTACTAATTGAAACAGTATCTTATGATGATAGACCATACCTGAGGTTTTGCCTTGACGAACTCTACATTTTGTGTAACTGGCATTCACAGCAGATGAGAAAACCGTATAGGCTAGTTTGTTGCTTGTTAGAGAACAGCTTCATCAATATTCCTAGCTCTCGTTAGAGAGTGTTAAAAATATGAAGGTCATTGGAGCATTTGGAAGTGGTTCATACATTGTCTTCTAATATGTAATCAATCAACCCCTTCTTCTGTGTGAAATTGTGCAAGAAAGGAGGTATGTTTGGCAAAAATAAATGATAGCTGATAATGTTATTTTGATATAAAGTGCTCTTTCTAATTTATTTGCTATTGATGACGGAAGCAGAGTATGGTCTCTCTTTATATAGAGTTATGCATATTGAAATTGTCTTTTAAATTTTACCAATCAAAACTTTTCTTGTAATTCAGGTGAAAGATTTAAAAGACAGAGCCATGAATGCTCTTCGTTCATATTCTGTGGATAAGATGTATGACTCTACGAGTGACGATGTTAGAGCTCAGCAGCAGGCTATTGAGGCTCACTCTCAACCTTTCATATCTCTTTTGGAACTACTGACAGAGGTTTATCAGGTTTGCAGTTTCTCGTACTTTCTTTATAGATTATTTTTGACTAAATGTCTATAATTGTAGCCACAATAAATAATAGGTATCTATTTGCTTCAACAATTTTGGATTTGCAACTAGAGAAGCTATCTTTGTACATAGATACATACATACAAACATATGAGTATTATTCTTTAACTTTTTATTACTTACGGGCCATGCTTATGCTCAATTGATAACATTTTAATTGTTATATGTTTTTTTCTGCATTTAATGCAAACTTGTCAAAAAGTATCAATGCCAAAAAGTAATGTTATTTGTAGTCATGGACCTTAAGCTAAGTTGCAGTGAAAAGGATACAGAGATGGTTGGAACAGATATGGAAACATTTCAGAAAAGTCAGATACATGCACTTATGCATGCACAACACAATCTCTCCCAATGCCAAATTAGACTAAGGCATGCAAACTCTCTCCATTCATGCAAATCCAAGCCTCCATGCATGCAAATATCCATTTTATAATTTCCAATATCTAAAGGGATAATGCAAGACGGAGTTAAGTGGACAAGTCTTGAACTTTCCTAGAATAACAACTCACATGCTGCATGCATGCATGCATATGCCAAAACAATGAACTCGAACCTCCAAACAGAGCAGAGATAGCTTAGGAAATCAATTCTCTACACCTAGATTATGTCATAAATACCACATCATAAATCAACCATCATGAGCGCTCTAGTATATCTATATTTAGCTGTGGTGTGTCCAAATGTGAAGCAACTACCACCTGCTGATGATCATCCTGAATCTAACCATACACCTTCCATCCAAATTGGAACTCATCAACAATTCTGACATTGCACACCGGAACCATGACATTGTGTCTCCACTAACTAAAATTAGAGATGCAGAAAATATTAGTTCCACCTCCTAAAAAGTAGGAATCTTGAAATGTCTGGGTAACAATGATGGCAACACTTACTATAAATTACACATCTAAAAATGCACATTGCTAAAAATAACAATTGCTTGCTTGTCATTGGAAATAGTCTTGTTGGATTTGTCTTCATGCAAATAACTCGGATATATGCTCTGATTCGGCATGCAAGTCTTGTAACCCTAATTGCTAAAAGTAGGAGTTTCAGGAAATACCTTGCATGTCATCGAAATGAAGCTTGTTGGGATTGTGAGCTCACAAGGACCAGGAATATGTAGTTAAGTCTGAGATGTGGGTGTTAGAACTCTGGTTCCTAGAAAATAAGTGAATTGCTAAAAGTAGCAAGTTCTCAGAATCTGATGAAACTCACTGTGTAGTAGCTCTAATCAATGTGAAACCTTGGATGTACATGATACACCAACATGATGAAATCGAGTTGGAACTTAAATCTCCAGTTGCACATGGAATCTAGGTGTTAACAATGGTGACTCAAGCGGGACAACATCCCCTTGCGAGGTGTCAGGAGCCAGTGAATCTATGTACTCTACAACTCTGACAATCTGATCTTTGCAACTCTGTTTGTAGATCAATGATATGCTTGTTCATTGGGCCATGTAGTCTAGTGTGGGGAGCCTCTATTGATGGAGCCTAAAGTGGGGGCCCTCTGCCACACATGCCCATTTGCAACTGTAACTTGCAGCCCACCTATTGTGTATGATCCTCCCATTGGAAAATGAACTGATGGGAGAAACCACCTAGTCCAATGCCAATGATGAAGACACCTGCTAGATGCAAGGAAACCCTCCAATAGGACTACTGGGATGCAAGGTACAAGCACAATCCTATCAGTGTGAAAGATGTGTCTAAGTTGAACATTGCTAGGGTTCATCCAATCAGGGCCTAACGATGACCAGTCCTATTGGATGTGAGATGGCTGCAAATGGGGCTAAAAACCATCAAGGCACTTTGCTTCTGGACCAAACCTCAAAGAATGGGTTGGAGTCAATAACGCAAAGTCTAATAGCATAAAGGTAATGAATCAAACCTCTCTATTAGCACGAAGCAAAACCAAGATGTAACAAGATGATACAATGTCCCTACGGCTGGATGGGGTATTGGCCAACAAGGCTTGACTCAGGTTTGACTCAATGAACATGAAGAGACGAGGCCATAACATGACGGAAAACTTCTCCTATTATCTCTTCAATGCTAAATCCCATGCCTATACCCGACTCAACGATTGACCAAGGCAATGACCAGAAATGCAAGGTGACCTCATCCAGGCTTGACCTAGACCAAGAACCTTAAAGATTGAATCTATGCATAGCATATCAGATATGGGAATTTGACCCCCAAAATGCAAAATTTTGCAGGAAAAGGAATAAACAATGATAACCCAGGACCTAGGACTTTCTAAAAAATTGAAGAGCATTGATTGGAAACTGACATTATGCAGAAATAACGGGAAATAAAAGACATAACAGCAAAGTGAAATTGAATAACAGCAATCTGAAACTAAATAGCAGCAAAGGAAAATGGAGGAAAGTTGACTCTAACTACCCCACCATAACTTGACAGAAATTCACCTTGGATTAGGTATAATATGTGGGATTTTCCTTGTTTATAGAGCATTAGTGTTACTAGTGTTCTTTTACTTCGTTATCATTAACATATATATCATGTACTGAGCAGTAGTAGCATAAATAATAGACAAAAAGAACACGAGATTTATCCTGGGAAAACACCAAATGGGGCGAAAACCCAACAACCTTTCTTAGATAGATTATGTTCACAAAGCAAGTCCAATCAGATAAACCCTAGCACAAGTGCTAGCTTAACCAAAAATACCACCCCAGTTGCAGCAATTCCACCATACAAAGGTAGCGCATCTCCTAGAGGAGTAGTGCACAAGAGATAGATACCAAAAGACTGAACAATAAGAAACTGGGTCATTGCAACAGCTGTGTCTCCTTCTCCAAACTTGCGCCTTGCTTCTGTGTAGCTGGGAGAGTGTGAGTGAGTGAACAAATGAGATAAGGCGCCTCCTATTTATAGTCTTCCTATCCTTCTAGTTAGGCCGACTTATCTTCTGGGAAGGTGTCTTTTCATTATACTTTGTTCTTTTGGGCCGACTTTTCTTCTAGTGTATTTCAACATCTGTCCAATGGATCTCTTGCTTCCGAAATCTTCTCTGTATCTAAGAAAGGTCATCTAGGAATGAAAGATCCTCCCGTAGCTACCAAGACATCAACACTCCCTCTTAGCTAGGGAGGCATCTTTTACGATGTCTTCATTTGGTAGTCCAGTGACTGCTCTGCAATTTGCTTGCAGGCACACAACTGCTACAATGCCTTTGGTAGCTCGAATCATCAGGCACAGTCTCTGTGATCAAACGGTAGCACACATAGCTACATCCAAACGATCTGGTAATCTCCATGACAATCAACTAGTAGCACACAACTACTACGATGTCATCCAATAGATCACAACTGCTGCCAAGTAGTATACAACTACTGTCCAGTGACGCACAGTCACTGCCAATGGAACACATCCAATGTAGTAGCACACAACTACTGTCCGGAGTCACACAACCTCTGCCAGTGGAACACATCCACTGAAGTAGCACACAACTACTGTCCGGAGTCGCACAACCTCCGCTAGTGGAACACACCCACCGAAGTAGCACAAAGCTACTGTTTGGAGTCACACAGCCTCTGCCAGTGGAACACATCCACTGAAGTAGCACACAACTACTGTTCGGAGTCACACAACCTCCGCCATAGTCTTATGACTACGTGTGTGATGTTTCTTCTCTCAGTAGGTCTGACAATGCATTACCCCCTCAGTCACTTCACGTGACTGATCCAGGGAACCCTTGGCCAGAGGGGTTAGTCAACATGAGAAGAAACAATACTCCTCCCTCTCAACGAAGGTGAACATTCGACAACACTCCAAGCTTATCCCTGAAGTACTCATACTTCACTCTTGACAAAGGCTTGGCGAGAATGTCTGCTATCTCCTCATCCGTGGATATGTACTGGAGCTCCACATCTCCTCTTTGCACCGTGTCTCAGATGTAATGATATTTGATCTCTATATGCTTAGACCTGTCATGGAATACAGGGTTCTCGGTAAGCTTCACGCAACTTTGATTGTCACAATATATCAAAGTTGGCTCCAATTCTAGATCAAATATCTCGGCTAGCAACTTCCAGAGCCGCACTGCTTCACAGCTTGCCACGATTGCTACAATATACTCTGATTCTGATTTACTGAGTGCCATTGATATCTGTTTCCTGCGCAACCATGAGATCATGCCCGATCCCAGACTAAAACAACATCCAGAAGTACTCTTCCGATCCACTGCACTCCTTGCCCAGTCAGAATCTGTATATCCCTGCAGCTTCACATCTCCACTCGAGACATATCTCTATCCATATCCAACTGTACCATGAAGGTACCTCAACATATGCTTTGCTGCCATCCAATGTACCTGTCTAGGTTCAACCATATGTTGACTCAAGGTATTCACTGCAAAGCATATGTTTGACTTGGTGTTAAGCAGGTACATCAAGGATCCAATCAGCTGTCTGTACATCGTGGGATCCACCAAATCTGAAGATTTGTCACTCAAGCGCTTCAGATTTATCGTCATAGGTGTGGTCATGGACTTGCAGTCCATCATCCCGAATTTCTTCAGGATCTCAACAATATATTTTCCTCGGCTAAGGAAAATCTCATCTGATCTCTGCCACACTTCCAATCCCAAGAAGTAATGCATCAACCCTAGATCCTTCATCTCGAACTCTGAAGCGAGCTTCCTCTTACACCTATCAATGAGCTTCTTGTCTCATGTTAGAAACATGTCATCTACATATAGAACCAAGATCAATGGGCATCCATCCTCAACCTTATAGTAAAGGTTAGGATCTGCCTCACTCTTGGTAAATCCCAAGCTCATTAAATATCCATCTATCCTGGCAAACCATGCCCTGGGTGCTTGCTTCAGCCCATACAAGGCCTTCTTCAGTCTGCACACATGGGACTCCTTCCCATGGATCACGAAGCCTTGTGGTTGTTCTATGTACACTTCTTCCTCTATTACACCATTCAAGAAAGTAGTCTTGACGTCCATCTGGTGCAATTTCCATCCCATTGCGAAAGCACTCGCAATGATTGATCTAATGGAAGTATATTTTGCTATAGGAGCAAAGGTTTCGTCATAGTCTCCTCCCTCTTTTTGGTAGAACCCTCTAGCCACAAACCTTGCCTTGTACTTCTCTATGCTGCCGTCTGCAACATGCTTGATCTTGTAGATCCATCTGGAAGTCACAACTGACTTCCCTTCTAGTCTCAGAACGACCTCCCATACATCATTCTTCATGATGGACTGATACTCCTCTATCATGGCATCCCTTCCATTTTGGCTTCTCATTAGCTTCTTCAAAAGTGGAAGGTTTTGAATCAATGATGTTGCTCATTAATTCCACATAGCTGGAAAACTTATGTGGTCTTGTTATGAACATAAATATACATATAAAATAGATATTCATAACATAATAATTAATTCATAAATAATAACTATTAATAATGAAAAGACATGTCTCAAAGGACATGACTATTGGTTAAGGGCACCCCTACATGGGTATATAAACGAGCCCTCATTCTCAATTGTATCTTATCTATTCATATTTTATACATTATTCCTACATGGATTATTTTGTTATATTCCAAGTATTTTGGATAATTCTTGTGTGAGCGAACTTTGTTCGTCTCATTTGGTATCAGAGCTTCGTTTTCCTGATCCCGGCCTTTGGCCAGTCTCCTTATCAGACCTTGTCTGAATCGGCTTTTGGCCAACAATACTTCATTCAAAGTTTCTTTGATTATTCTTGATCTTTGATCAAATCAGGCTTTTAGCCACATATCTGGTCTTTGACCACAAATCAGGCCCTTGGCCACTTACATTTTTGAATTTATCGATTTGATGCAAATTCAAAGAGAATAACACAGATTCGTGAGGAAGAGCACTCCCCTGCTAAGTAAGAAATTGAAGAAATTTCTGCTGCAAATCCAAGAAATCCAGAAATCAGAAAAGTAAAAAAAATTATTACAAAAAAAATCTGCTGCCATTATCACTGTGAATCATCCAAACAGAGTGTAGGAGGAATTGTTGGTTCTACTCAACTTTCCAGAGTTCCTGAAACTCCAAGTCATTGACCACCCTAGGCATTTTGCCATTTAAAAATAATAATAATAATAAAAAGCAGAAATTCCTGTGAAGAACTAGATCATTCGCTGCAATTTCAGGAAGATATCAGTCTGCTGCCAATATTTTTAAGCATATAATCAACTCAAAAAAAAATAAATTGTAAATCAAGGAAAATCGTTGCAAGAATTTGTGTAACGGCTGCAAATCTAGACCAATCAACCATCAAAGCTAGCATAAACTCTAACACCACGTTTTCCGACACATCTACTGTCAGAGTTGCCATTGGGAAATTAAATAAAAAGGGGGGGGGGGTCAAATAATTACGTAGCAAAGAAAAACATTTGGACGGTTCAAACTCGCCCTAGCAACCACCTGTTAGAAAATAAAACTAGCCGCCGATTGATATTCAAATACTCAGCCGCACAAATATAAAGAATTTTGACAGAAGACTAAACGCCATTTTTTGTCGCCATCAGGAAAAAGAAATCAAGCACTGGAATAATAATTACCAAATCACTAATATCAGAAATTCTGTTGAAAGGGTTTCAAACCTGTCGACCTGCAATTATAGTAATACAACTACAACCAAAGACCCAAATATCAGGGAAATCTTGGTGATTGTGTCAATATCGAGGAGATTAAACTGTTGTTGTCTGGACACACGCCAACTATCCTAAGAAGTAAGAGATACTAAATTGGACAGGTAATACACAGGTCAAACATACGATGTGACGTTTAATTCTGGTCGTGACCATCCGCGGTTGAATAATCAAGCCGTAAAGGTACACTTCGTCACATTTGGTATACATTGGAAGTTTTATTAAGGGTTATTTAAGAACTGGACTAACCTACAGTTCCAAGAGAAGCATACGATAACAATTAATAAATGTCCAAGTAAAAGTTCATATTTATAATATGGTTATTATAAATTGAATCTGTGTGGAAGACAGGCATAGTCAATTCTCAAGTGAAGAGAAAAAAAAAAATATAAAAATAATCCTAGTTCATTCGATAAAAGGGGCACATTTCAAATAACTTAAATCCAAAGTAGACTATTATTATAGTCTAAATTACTAGAGTCAAGGTATTAAAATTTTATTGGTTAAAAACTTAAATCTACATGTGAAAAAGTTTAACTTCTCTTTTTCAATCAAAAGAGAAAGGATTAAAACACCATATTAGGAACTTGGCATAAGACTAAGTATCAACAAATAACTACATTGAATAGCGGGCATTCCAAAATCTTAATCGAGAGAAAAAGGTAATTATTGTTGAGAAATTTAAAACTTAACTTTGAAATAATAAGGGATTAAAAAAATAAGTTAAAAAAAGGAGGATATAAAAGAATATTTATTATATTCTAAAAGTACCTTTTAAAGAAGATTGATGAGTATTAGAGAAATAAGAGAAAGGGGGTTAAAGTTCTAAAAAGAATTTTTAATATAAAAGAATATTTATTATATTCTAAAATTACCTTTTAAAGAGGATTGAGAAGTATTAGAGAAATAAGAGAAAGGGGTACTTTTAAAAGTTCTATGTTAAAAGAATTTTTAATATAAAAGAATATTTATTATATTCTAAAAATACCTTTTAAAGAAGATTGAGGAGTATTAGAGAAATAAGAGAAAGGGGTACAAAGGTAAAAGGTTAAAGTTCTAAAAAGAATTTTTAATATAAAAGAATATTTATTATATTCTAAAAGTACTTTTTAAAGAAGATTGAGGAGTATTAGAGAAATAAGAGAAAGGGGTACTTTTAAAAGTTCTATGATATAAAAAAAAAGGGGTAGCGAAGCACTTTTTTATACAAGGAAAAAGAGCCAGTTGAAATAAAAGTTAAAGAAAATATATTATTATATATTTTTTTTAAGTTAGAGATTATTATTACTGAGTGGGATCAAGAGATATTAAAAGGGTGATTGAAAAAATAATCCAAAGTTCAATTTAAGTTATAAAAGGAACAATTCAAAAATGGAAGGAGGAAGATTCCCTCATACTTATAAAAAATATGCGGATCCCTTATTAAAAGTTAATGGGATTATTCAAGGAAAGAATATCAACATCGTTATTTGCTCGACTGCTAGGAAAAATCACATTAACGTTGACCTGGCAAACCAATTAATGGTTTTATAACCAAATATAATTGAAAATGACACGTGTCTTTCCGATGAGAAATATGAAATTAAGAACCTACAACTATCTATTGATGAGTACAAATTCACAGGTCAATTCAATGTGGTATCAATGTATCAAGACAGTGTTGATATAATTCTAGGGTCAACTTGGGTAGATATATTGGGTACTTTTGTTTTCAACACAAGGAGAAAGTTTTTGACATTTTCTTATAAAAAGAAGAAAATCACGTTACAAGATGTTACAATGAAGTCAATTTCAGAAGCTCCATCATCAGAAGACCTGAAGGACATATCAAAGATTATCCTTCAAGATAACTAGAAGTCAATACAAAAGTTGCAAGATCGACAAAAAGAATGTGACAAGATCATCATTGAAAAAGATGAAGAGATTTCCCGCCTTAGAAATCATAATCAGAAACTACTTGCAAAAATCATGAAGTCTAAGGAGAAGAAGCAGTGTTTTCAAAAGTTGGAACAAGAAAATCAAGGTCTCAAAGAGAAATTAACCGAAGAAAAGGAAGAAAGCTCCTGCCTAAGGAACCTTAATCAAAATTTACTAGAGCAAATTAAAATCTTAAAGGATGAAAATAAGGAAGAACTTTTACGATTAAGACAACATAATCAAGATTTATTAACTCAGATTAAAAAGCTCAAGCACGATAAGAAGTCTTTACAAGAAGAGCTAGATCACAAAACATCATTAATCGACAAGGAAACAATGACTGATCCAATAGAGAAATTATCCGACATTCAAATTTCGACAATAGAAAAAGGAACCAATACAAAGTCAATTGATGTTCAAATTCAAAAGAATGCTTACGTGGAAAAATCACTACAAACATCAAAAGAATATGATTCCAATGAAAAGTCACAAGAGATTAGGATGCCTTATCGTCATCCAAATCACAAGAGTCAATATGACCAACAACTAGGAGAAAAGGAAAATAAACAATGTTCTTCTTACCAACAAATAAAATACCACACTGAAAAAGAACGAAGACAAAATCAACAACTTGGAACAATCGATCATCAAACAATTCCAATGAAAGTAGATTTGGGATGGATCACTCCCCAAAACATGCAACACATTAGTTTGGGAATTCGAAGGTTATATCATCTTGTTTTGTCGACAGTCGCAACTACAAGCACATAAGATTTGAGAAGACATTGTGTGCCAGAAGAAAAGTTAAAAGGGAAGCCTTCCAGTGATTATGCTTTGAGGACAAAGCATTTTTAAGGGGAAGGCAATGTTATGAACATAAATATACATATAAAATAGATATTCATAACATAATAATTAATTGATAAATAATAACTATTAATAATGAAAAGACATGTCTTGAAGGACATGACTATTGGTTAAGGGCACCCCTACGTGGGTATATAAATAAGCCCTCATTCTCAATTGTATCTTATCTATTCATATTTTATACATTATTCCTACATGGATTATTTTGTCATATTCTAAGTATTTTGGATAATTCTTGTGTGAGCGAATTTTGTTCGTCTCAGGTCTCTTGCTCTCTCTAAAGGAGCCTTTGGGAGCTTCATGTCTTTCAACTTCCTGCAAGGTGTTCCGAATCCAAGCTGGTCTCTTCTTGGTAGCCACAACTTCTTCAGGTAGATCTACAGGTCTTTTTGACTCTACCATATCATTTTGAACTTCTGGGATGGTTTCTTCAGGTGTAAAGTCTACCATGACTGCATCTTTGGGAGCCTCTTGCTCTATTTGGTCCTCATCTATGTGAGATTCCCTAAATCTTTTGAAGGCTTCATCTTCGTCAAATGTTACATCTCGGTTGATCTCGATCTGTCTCTGCCTTGGAATGTAAATTCTATAGGCCTTCGAAGTCTCACTGTATCCAATGAATGTGCCCTTATTTCCTGAAGGTACCAATTTTGTTCTCTTTTCCTTGGGAACGTGTATAAATACTAGACAACCAAAAATCCTCAAGTGATTGACTTCTGGCTTATTTTCGGTGAACATGCCTTCAGGTGTTTTGTTCTCCAATATCTTATGAGGGCTTCTGTTCTGTACGTATACAGCCGTATTGGATGCTTCTGCCCATAAGTGCATGGATAAGCCCTGGTCATGTATCATTGCTTTTGCTGCTTCTATGATGGATCTATTCTTTCTTTCTGCAACCCCATTTTGCTGGGGGTTGTAGGGAGTTGTAAGCTCCCTCTTAATCCCTGCCTCTTGGCAAAAGTCTTTAAACTCCTTTGAGGTGTACTCACCTCCATTGTCAGATCTCAAAACTTTAATCTTCCTCTCAAAGAGATTCCTAGCTAAAGCCTTGAGTTCTTGAAACTTGTTAAAGACTTCATCTTTTTCTTTCAAGAAGTAGATCCATGCCTTCCTGGAATAGTCGCCTATGAACAACACATAGTATACAAAGTTGCCAAGTGATGGCACCGTCATCTGTCTGCATACATCAGAGTGTATGATGTCCAAAATACCTTTGGATCTGCTATCACTGCTTGTAAAGCTTTCCTTGACATTCTTGCCAAGTGCACAACCTTTGCATACTCCGTCATGGTCTATCTAGATTTCTGATAGACCTGTAACCATTTTGCTCAAAACTGGTAATGATCTATAGTTCAAGTGAGCAAGCCTTCGGTGCCATAGTTCACTGGAACTAACACTATTGTGTACAAGGGCTTGGTCTTGGTGTCCCTCCAACTTATAAGTCCTCCTTCTCGGACACCAATCACAATGGCTTTATTTATGCTTGAATTCTTGGGCCATAGAAGGACTTGGCCATCCACAAAAGCCACCCTAAAACCTTTATCTTCTAAAGCTGAATTAGATAGAAGATTCTTCTTTAATCCTTGTACAAATAGTATATCTTTGATTGAAAGAGGGTTACCTGAGTCAAGTTGTAAGGAGGCTTCTCCAACGTCTTTGATTGCATGCTTGGAATCGTCTCCAAACACCACTTGAAGTGAGGAGTCCTTTTCTGTTAATTTTGATAAAGAGTTTCTGAATCTGGTCATATGCTTGGAAGCATCATTATCTATGAGCCATGTATTGCTTCCTTGAGTGATGGCTCCGATAAGTGCTGAAATGAATACAAATTCTTCATGTTTGGGTTTGTGTTCTTCAGCATCAACTGCATGTGCATGGTGCTTCTTCTTCTTTTCCTTCTCATGTTTGTGAGGACATTGTGCGGCATAATGTCCCATCTTCCTACAATTGAAGCATTGAACCTTTGACATATCCCTCTTACGAGATGGCTTCTTAGACTTCCTTGGACTGCCTTCTTCTCTTTCCTTTCTCTTCTTCACTTGTGCTGCAAGTGCTTGGTTTTCGTCATGATCTACCTTTTGTTTCTTCGATATCAATCTAGATTCCTCTTGAGAGCAATCTGCCCATAACTTGTCAAACTTGGGTAACTTCCTTCTTGCACAAATTCCTTGGACAAATGGGTCCCAAGAGGAAGGGAAACCATTTAGCGTAGTGGTTACTAGTTTAACATCTTCTACTGGATCTCCAATGGCTGCTAACTGGTCTTTGATTTGTGAGATTCTTGTAAAGAAGTTGGCTATCGTCTCTAACTTGTTGATAGTCACATTTCTGAGTTGATGCCTTAGGGTAAGCTTCCGACTGGTGTTCTTGCTTTCATAGAGTCTGGTTAGGGCATCAAACATCTCTTTTGCAGTCTTTAGTTGATACATTGGGTATCAGGTGATCCTTGATTGAGTCTGTTAAGATTCTTTTGGCCTTGACCTCATTCTTTCTGAATTTTGCCTTTGCTTCTTCGTTTTCGGGTTCTGGAAGCATCTTCTTGACGTGATCCAATAATCCATTCTCTTCTACAATGAGTTGTATTCTATGCTTCCAGGATCTGAAGTTATCTGCTCCATCCAATCTATCCTCAACTCTCATATTGGTTGACATTTTTGCCGGTAGAAACCCTAGCACTGAAAAACCTTGATTTTTCAAACTTCACCAAACTGCATGCTGAGGGTTTCAGGGGGTGTGCTAGGTTAGGGCGCACTGCTCTGTGAATGAATTATTCCCAATGTCCTTGGGATAGTGCTCAACGAGCTTGACAAAGTATTGCAGTTGCAAGGTGCCGCTGTAGCGATCTTCCTTCCAGTGGTCAAACTGTTCTGAAGGTAACCAACTTTGAAACCATGTTGGATTTTCCTTATTACAGAGCATTAGTGTTACTAGTGTTCTTTTACTTCGTTATCATTAACATATATATATCATGTACTGAGCAGTAACAACATAAATAATAGACAAAAAGAACGCAAGAGATTTATCTTGGGAAAACCCCAAATGGGGGAAAAACCCAACAACTTTTCTTAGATAGATTTCGTTCACAAAGCAAGTCCAATCGGATAAACTCTAGCACAAGTGCTAGCTTAACCAGAAATACCACCTCAACTGCAGCAGTAGCACCATACAAAGGTAGCGCACCTCCTTGAGGAGTAGCGCACGAGAGAGAGATACCAAAAGACTGAACAAGAAGAAATTGGGTCACTACAGCAGCTGCGTCTCCTTCTCCAAACTTGTGCCTTGCTTCTGTGTAGTTGGGAGACTGTGAGTGAGTGAACAAATGAGCTAAGGCGCCTCCTATTTATAGTCTTCTGGTCCTAGCTGGGCCGACTTCTCTTTTGGGAAGGTGTCTTTGCATTATACTTTATTCTTTTGGGCCGACTTCTCTTATAGGGTATTTCAACATCTGTCCAATGGATCTTTTGCTTCCAGAATCTTCTCTGTATCTAAGAAAGGTCATCTCGGAGTGAAAGATCCTCCCGCAACTACCAAAACATCAACATAATTAGATACCCGGTGCAACCATTTAAGCATCTTATCAATTGCAGATCTTCCCTTGTGTTTGTTGATAAACCAAAACAAGGATATACTCAGCTGCCGCCAATTGTAAGTTGATATTTCAGTCAATTTTTCTTTGGAAAACGGGAGTGAAACCTCAGATTTTCATTTTACTCCTCTGAAGAGCAATGCTGTGAGTTGGTCTTTTGTGAACTTGTGCTTCTTTTGGGAACTGATTCCATCCAATCATGAATTGGATCATATCTCACTGTACCCACAACATACTTGGTAGGACCATCATACTCCACACAATCAAACAACTTGGTTATCTATACTATCTCTATTTGCTAGTTGTCATTGTAAAGTGGGAGCACATCTCTATTGTTGGAAAGCTTTTCATGGACCTGTTCTTCATTGTGGCTTTCATAGAAAATATCTTTCTCATTACCCACTTTCCCAATGGAATCAATGGTATGAGTAGCATCTTCACTAGGTTTAGGTCTCTTATTGACTGCTTCAAAAGGTCCTTCTTCAGGTTTTGAAAGGAAAGGAATAAAATAAGGCATGCTAGAAGAATCGTGCTTATGATCAACCTCTTCATCATCAAAATACTTGGAAAAATCATCATCCTCATAAAAATTCTCCCAATAATCTTTGAGTTTTACTTGGAAAGTCCGTAATGAATCAACACCACCTTCACGTACTTCCCTATACAAAACACGTGCATCATCTTCTAGAGAGAACAAAAAAACTTTAACAACACATCTTCATGGAGAGCATCAAAATAATCAATAAAACTATCAAAAGCTCTAAGAAGCTGCTTAACTGAAACACCCGTATAACCATGAAATGAGTACACATGTATCTGAGGAAGGTCAAGTGGAAGACATGGTCTTGTTAACCTCTAGATTTTCACCCTTGAAAATCTTGAGGGTTAAGAGCCAACATGCACTATTTTCGCTGGCATTCTGATATTCTCCCAGAGTTTAGCACTTGTGGTTGGCAGAGGTTGGTTCCGTCGGAGGCAGGTATATGATTGGTACATGGTCGTTTGGTTCAGAGTTAGAGTTGGTTTGGTTTCCCATGCATTTTGAGAGAGATATCTACATACAACGGGCATTGCTACTTTTTAGGAGACACAATTTGAGTGGGTCTCTTGACAGTTTGGAGCAGTTCTGAGCATATAGGGAGAGTCCTTACATGATTCTAGGCCCGATAGCACTTTTCTGGGCGACATGCAGGGACTTTCTATTTTTATCAGTTTGAGTTCCAAGCCCTAGATTCAGTGTCCGAGCACATATTGTGGATCCTTGCGACATTCTCAGTCTTTTGGATCTTTTCCAGGATGATTTGTCACAATTTACTATTTTTAGCAAGTTGAGCACGAGGGCTCGCATGTCAATTTTGATTGCATATTCGGATCCATTATGGAAAAATGAGTTCAATGAGTATAAAGTCAAAGGCATTCAAACAAATTTCTATTTTTAGCAGTGTATATTTTTAGACAATGATATGTGACGGTTTTTTCCTAGTCTTCCTGGATGATGTGGACAGTTTCCTAAAATTTAGGAGATGGATTATATTTTTAGAAAGTTCTATATTTAGCAGGTACGGTCATCATCCATGCAGTGCCAAGTGGCACTCTCAGAGGTCAACATGTCGCAGATCTACAGAGTGATGTGGCATCCACCTAGCATAGGGCACATTTTCCCAAGACTTGAGCATATAATAAATAAATTAATTGAGATAAGAGAGTCTCATAACTGGGCCTAAATTTAGTCGTATATTCCTCCGTATAATCACCTCTCCACTTGCCATGCATCAACTCCATAAAATTCGCCTTCAGTTGAGTTTAAACCGCAATTTCCTAAAAAATAGGTAATCTCTAAAAAATCGGACGAAATTCCCCAATCAAGGCTTAAGTTTCTCACTAACGTTTCCTCACTCGACATATCTTCACTTTCCATGCATTAATTTCCTCCAATTCCTCTTAATTTGCTTTTAAACACAAATTTCCTAAAATGTAGGAAAATTCTTAAAAAATAGGACGAATTTCCCCTTGGCGAAAACTCACTCATTACTTGGCCAAATTTAGCATTTAAACATGCGTTTAATTCCTAATTTATTCCCCCATGCTTTAACTCTCTTATTCTTCACATGAGTTAACTCTCTTTCCATTCCCTCATGCACATTTATTCCTAAATTTCTCACCCACACTTATTCCCTCATGTGCATTAACTTCTATTTTAATCACACTCCTTTCCTATATATTGGATGGTTTTCATTGGTTATTGGTGGGTTCATTGCAGCAACAACATAGTGACATAGTGTCTCTCTCATTCTCCTCTCTCTTCTTCTCTAGTCTAGTGGCTCTTCTCTGAGCAAAGTAGTCATTATACCGGTTGTAGGTTTGCCAAGTGTGGCACAATCAATTCTCTTGTCAGCTTGATCAATAAAGAAGTGTGTGTTTGTCTTCAAACCTCTTTTCTTGGCGGTACTATGGTAAATTTGTGATCTGATTTGTCATTTTCTGAACTGTTTATTGTGAATATTTTGATCCTTTGAATAGTTTTTCTATCTCTTTTCCAGTCTAGTAGTCATTATACCGGTTGTAGGCTTGCCAAGTGTGGTGCAATCAACTCTCTTGTAAGCTTGATCAATAAAGAGGTGTGTGTTTGTCTTCAAACCTCTTTTCTTGGCGGTACTATGGTAAATTTGTGATCTGATTTGTCATTTTTCTGAACTGTTTATTGTGATTATTTTGATCCTTTGAATAGTTTTTCTGCCTCTTTTCCAGTCTATTATCATTGTGCTAACCCTGCAAGTTCTCTCCAAGCGAAAATAATCACTTTTCCTCATCGTTTTGGGCTGCTTTTACACGCTGTCAAGGACAAGCAACTTGCTAATTTTTTGTTTTTAACGCAGAAATCAGAATTTAGATCAGCAGCAAGGCACTTTAGTGTCCCTAGGGACTACCCCCATAGGCTAGCAAGCACTAGCCCAAACATAGAGGGGTTTGGTCTATTCTTGTCAGGGTTACACGTGGAGGTTAATACCTCCCGTAGCTACCATGATATCAACAGTAAGGGTGTATATATCAAAATGGCACTGATTGCAATACATATCAGAAACAAATACATAATCAGTGAGGCTCTAAATGGCCTCTAGAATCCATAAAACATGCTACAACTACAAGCGATTGGTGTACTGCATGTTCATATTATTAGATTTTTTGGGTAGGCAAAATCACTGTTCAAAGCTCACTGTTTTGAGAGTAGTTTTAGTTCCAATTCATAGTAGTTAAGGGTTTCAATTTTTTGAGTGCTAATCTGTATGCCGTTATCTGAAAAATTTAACATGAACTAGGATCTTGTCACCAATTGCCTTCCTTTAAATAGGAACCATGGAAAACCAGATGGACATGTGAAGGAGGAGGCAACTCCAATCTGTAAGGCATACTGTCGATCCTTAGCAAAAAATACAAAAAATATAGATGTTCATGATTTTTTTTTTTTGCATTGAATTTAGATTAGACACGAAAGTTAACATCATAACATTGAATAAATTGCAAAAATAACATATCCAATTATATCATGTGATTATATCAAGATACATCAAAATTGTGGCATGGAGCATGGCATGAAGTTATGAACCAAAATGGACAATTTTCAATATATCCATTGTCAAGAGTCTATTTTGATAGCATTTCTACAAATATGATAATGCATAATAAATATAACAACTGAGGAATGAGTGCCAATAGAAGGCCCTCCTACCCCTTCTTATGTGTTGACGGTTTGCTCCTTTGAAAATAATGGCTCTTGGGCCTCCTAACCTTGCTCAAAAATCAACTTAGGGGTTGCATCAACATCATCCATCTCAATGGCAGTGAAATCGATGCCATTTGATGTGTGAAACTATTTACTACCATTTTGTGAGCCGTCAAAGCTACCCAAGTTTTTCTATCACCGACTAGGTCAACCCAAGTCTAATCGGTTTGATTAGAGTAGGCGAGGTTTGGTCAATTCTAGATCAAATTCATTTGTCCTGGTAAGATCAAGTCGGTTTAGGGGTCTAGTGTGGTCAACTTGGTGATTCCTAGTCAGCTTGGCCTAGTGTGGTAACTATGATGGTGATTAACCAATAAAACATCAAAAGTGAGCAAAGGCAATGAATATAGGTTGACATGTGTTACCCCCCAAACACTAGATGCATAGAATAAGGTAGGTGCTTTAGATAAATGTTCATGTAGAACAATTTTGCCTCAATAAATGTGCCA
The DNA here is from genome assembly GCA_009831015.1 of Picea engelmannii. NCBI lineage: Eukaryota > Viridiplantae > Streptophyta > Pinopsida > Pinales > Pinaceae > Picea > Picea engelmannii. The sequence continues at coordinate 1,395,544 of ML776576.1, read as the reverse complement.
GGGAACAAAGATCACGAGAGTGCTCCACCAAATGAGGAGTCAACAATCTCAATATGCCATCTCAATGTTGAAAATACCCTCGTAGACTAGGACACTCAATGAAGTCAAAGATCACATGAAAAGTCCAACAATATAGCCATTGCAAGGCTAAGCCATTTAGGAATAAGTGTTAATGAGCAGCTCTCCAGTAGATATGCTATACAGTCACGATGAAGGCTCCACAAATGAGGCTAATAGATGTCATCTAGCCAAGGTGCTCCATCATAGGTAAGATAAAGGTGTAGAAAGAGGGCATGACATAATCTCCAAGATGAGCACTGTGGGGTCAACACAAACACTAGGCAAGTGTACAAGAGAACAATTGTCACTAGAATGCCTCAACACCTACAAAGTGGTCAACAAATAATTTGTCATAAGGGAAGCATCTACAAATGTGTGCACAAGTGATATGCCCCTCATCCATCTAGGTGTTCAATCAAAATCAACATGTAGGTCTTTGACATGTGTGGTAAAAATGTCAATTAGATGATAACCAATGATGTACATTCATCTGAATAGCAGCATAATGAAAATATACTCAAAAGTTAGCCTGCTTGGGCAAGGTCTTAATCTTCAACCTGGTACAAGGTGTCATACAATATGCGGGGTAACAACATGATCATTTGGCAACCTTGCCAAGGAGAATTGTAGATAATAAAAAACTTTCCCCAATGTCTAGACTCTAATTTTCTTTGAAATTATAAATGAGGATTTGAATAATAGATTGTAGTTAGAATATGGAGAAGCGTACATTTAGTTAGCCAATGATATTGTTGTAGATGAATTTCCTGAAATAAATATTCAACTAATTCTGGATGCATTACTTGCATAGTCCATTCATCTTCTTGTAGATGAATTTCCTGAAATAAATATTCAACGAACTCTTGATGCATTACTTGCATAGTTGTGCCTTTCAGTCATGAAGGTTTAGTAGACCAAGTTGATGGGTTATTGGATGTTATAACAATTTATGGGTTTTCATTTTTAGTAAGGTAACGTCATGATGGCTTTTTGTAGCACACACGATATGGTTTGAAATATTTCTTTTATATAGTGTATTGAGAATCAAGATGCATTTGACTCCAAATTCTATAATAGGTATTACTTTATATTTGAATAATCTAATTAGTCCAATTTCATTACATCTAGTTCACCTCTTGTTTGTTGATATTATGGTAGCTGCGGGAGGTATTTACCTCCACGTGTAAAACTGACGAGAATAGAATATTCCGGGAAGTAAGAAGAAACCCTAATTAGTTGGCTAATAACCCTAGAAGACAAGTCGGCTCAAGAGGATAACTTGTATTAGGTTATTAGCCTCCAAGAGAAGAAGTCGACTAAAGGAAATATTATATACTAAGTAAATAGGCAGCCAGAATAAGAAGTCAGCCCAGGCAGTTTGCCAGATTTAGTATAAATACAGGCGGCTAGTCTTCATTCTGGCAGGCATTCTCAGAACTGCAGAAGCAACACTTGTGCGCACTGCAGTTGGCCAGTTTGTGCGCAAGTTTGGAACAGAGCTGTCGTTGCAGCTGCTGCAGCTAGCAGATTTCTGTTTGGCTTGGACTATCTCTTGGTTATGGTTTGGACTCTCTAATCAACTCTTGCTTGGTGCGCTATCCTTGGAGAAAGGTGCACCACCCTTTGTTTGGCTATCTAGACTAGGGTTTGCTTCCAGAATGATTCTCTGTCAAGGTTAAGGTGCTGGGGGGTGGCTTCGGCCTATGGTTGGGTGACAATAGTGATATTGTCTATGGTTAAACGAGCACATCCATTAGATTCTAACAGGTTATGGGCCCACACCTCCTTCATTCAGTCTAACCACTGGAAGGGAGCATAGCCATAAGGAT
>ML776576.1:1354237-1381935 GCA_009831015.1 Picea engelmannii | reverse complement strand
CCATCCTCTTGGTTAGGTCTTGTTTTATTATTTTTCTTAGGGTCCCTTTAGTTTCTTATTGAGAGGCCTTTTATTGCCTTCTCGGGGATCCCTGGGCGAAGCATCTCTAGGTTTCATTTCTTATGGCTTTTATCTTTTACCAGTTGCTTTTACCCCTTGGGCCTTTAGCCCCTTCTTCCCACAGGACAAAGTGTAACCCTCAAAAGGTCATCCTAATGGCCGGACTAGGGGAATGGGATGGATGTGTGGGAGATAAGATGTAAAATGATAGAATGGTGGGAGCGGGTGATGGCTCTGCAAATCCCCCCTGGTGGCTAACCAAAACCCATGAATACAAGCTTGCTAAGTCACCCCATTAATCACCCCAACAATGGTCAAGTGGATTAGTGTAAGATCCAAGCAGTCATCAGAAATGTAAGGAACCTGATGCATATATAAGAAGGTTATAACGATCAAGCATGACACATACCATGATACCTTGGACCAATTACCTCATGGAGCAAGAGTCTTCTTTGATGCAAGTCCAAGCCGATGGTGATGGAAGCTGCTGCTGCTGACAGGACAAGTCTGACAAAGAAGAAGAAGGATGGGCCCTCCAGGGCCATGCTCAGGTCAATCCTGCCCTCGGTACTCCATGTCTAGGACCTGTGGGCCTCGAGACATGATCTCCTAGTTATCCCTAGATATCGGGGATAACAGTCCCCATCAGAGATAGGTACATTATCGGTACATGGTTGTTTTGTTTCAGAGTTAGAGCTAGCTTGTTTTGCTATGCATTTGAGAGAGATGTTCAGATACGACATGTGTTCCTACTTTTTAGGAGACATGATTTGAGAGGGTCACTTGATAGTTTGGAGCAGTTTTTAGCATACAAGGTTGGTCCTTGCATGATTCTAAGGTCCGATGACACTTTTTTGGGTGACATGCAAGAGCTTTCAATTTTTAGCAGGCTGAGCTCTAGGTTCCAGATTTAGATTTTGAGCACACAATATGGATCCTTGAGGCATTATGAGTCTTTTGGACCTTTTCAGGGATGAGTTGTCACATATTTCTATTTTTAGTAGGTTGAGCACCAAGGCTCACATGTCAATTCTGATTACAGATTCAGAGTCCTTGCGGAAAATCGAGTCCGATGAGTATGATATCATTGACATGCGAGCATATTCTATTTTTAGACAGTTGACACATGGCAGTGTTTTCCTAGTCATCTTGGACGTTTTTGACAATTTCCTAAAATTTAGGAGTTGGATCATATTTTTAGCAGTTTCTATAAATAGAAGGGGTGGTTGGCTCCAAAAGTGACAAGTGGCAGGGTCAAATTCTGACATGTTGCGGTTCAGTGTGATGTGGCATCTATTTGGCATCATTTTAGGAAGGGTGCATTTTCCAAGGCAAAAGCAATAAAGTCAATAGAGAATTAGATAAAGTGAAGATGAGTTGGCAATCCCATTGAGTTGATTGAGCCAATCAAGGCTTAAATTTCTCACTAACTTTCTCTCACTTGACATAACTTCACTTTCAATGCTTTAATTTCTCCGAATTCCCTTTATTTTGCTCTTAACGCTGATTTCCTAAAAACTAGGGAAATCCCTAAAAAATAGGGTGAAATTCCCCAATCAAGACTAAATTTTCTCACCTAAATTTCTCTCACTCGTCATAACTCCACTTTCCATGCATTAATTTCGCCAAATTTCTTTTGAACTCCTCTTAAGCACTAAATCCCTAAAAAATAGGGAATCCCTAAAAATAGGGCGAAATTCCCCAATTAGGGCTAAATCACTCACTTGATTTCCTCTCATTCGTCATTAACTCACTTTCCATGCAAATTATTTTCATTAATTCCCTGTTAATATCTCTTAAACGCTAAATCCCTAAAAAATAGGGCATGTTCTCCCTCTTTGGCTAACTCATGCATATTTTGGCCAATTTAGCATTTAAACATTCATTTAATTCCTAATTTATTCTCCCATGCGTTAACTCTCCTATTCTTCACATGAGCTAACTCTCTCTCCCTTCCCCATGCGCTTCTCCTACTCCCTCTCCTTCTCTCATGCGGCCATACTCTCTTGGTAAAGTGTGCCCTCATCACTCAATATTGGAGGTTGGTCTACATTATTTTGGTCGGATTTTTCCGGCAGCAGTATACTCTTTCTCTCATTCTTCTCTCTTATTCTATAGGCTAGCTACTTTCTCTCTAGCAAGGGTGATCATTGTATCGGTTGTGGACATGTTGATTGTGGTGCAATCAACCCTTTGACAAGCTGATAATAAAGAAGTTTTGTGTTTTTGTCGAACCTTTTTTCTTCTGGGTATTTTATTTAATTCTTGCAATTGATTAAGTAGTTCATTACTATTCATTGTGATTTAACCATCTTTTCAATAGTTTCTTTCTTTATTTCTCTTCTATTTCTCTTGTGCTAACCCTACAGGGTCCCTCCAAGCTAAAAACTGTATTTTTTTCCCACGTCTTGGGTGGAATTAACATGCTGTCCAAGACATCAACCGCTGTTTTTTGTCTTATTTTGCAGAAAAATCAGACCTTAAGACAACAGCAAATCACCCTAGGGACTCCCCACTGAGGCTGGCAAGTACTAGCCCAATCAGAGAGGGGTCTAGCCCATGACAAATTGGGGCTCTACTCCTTTAATTAGCCATTTTTTATTGCTGAAATATCAGATTTATCAGCTCAATTGGAGGGTGGAAAAGTGTGTTAACACCTCCAAGTATAGCTTTATCACTAAACAATTTCTTTGGTCCAATGATTGATGATGGAAATAGATGCACCGATTCATCTTATATTGTTAATATAGTTATATAAGGCAAATCCATTTAAGGTAAGATGTAAAGAAGAAATCCTTGTAATCTTTGACAATACTCTTGGGTGGAGTATATGGACAAATAATTATTTCGCTTGCAATTCTAAGGGCATGGCTAGTATTTTTATTCTTATGTTGGATTGGTTGGTTTCTTGGAATATACAACCACTCAGGAAATAATGATATCATCTCTTTTATTGCTTTTATGCTGTCATATATACATTGTGTTTTCTCAATTTGTAATGCAATTTAGGTTTCCTTATTTTATTTTATGAACACCACAAGTTTTTCTAACATGTATATGGATACATGCTTGCAACTAGAAAGAGTCAAAGCTAACAGAAGGGAATGAAGCTTTATGGAACTTTGTGCATTTTGCTGGGGAAGATCATACTAGCTATCAAACACTTGTAGCTTTTCTTAACATGCTCACTGCATTGGTAAGATGATATTTTGTGTAGTTCTTGTTATTGGGTTATGAAATTGTTTGGATGCTTTTTACAAAATATTATGCCAAATGTTGTGCCATATAAAGATGTACTTTTGAGATGTCCAATTCTTGTATGATGTAAGGTGTGTGGAAATAGATTTTGATTTGGTGTTTTGATTTCAGGCATCCAGTGAGGAAGGTGCTAAGAAAGTATTCCAATTGCTTCAAAGCAAAGCGATCCGATCTGTGGGATGGAATACTCTTTTTAACTCTCTCAATGTTTATGAGCAAAAGTTCAAGCAAAGCCTTCAAAATGCTAGAGCTCTATTGCCTGATTTTCAGGAAGGTGATGCACGGGCATTAGTAGCATATTTGAGGGTTCTACAAAGGGTATATTGACAATGCTATTCAAAGTATCCTGTTCTCAAGTTAAATCAAGAAAAGTTTTTATTGCGAATTCTGTTATATTCTGCTAGAATCTCAATCATCTTTGGTTGCATTTAGGAGATTTTATCATTTGGTGGACATGATTTATTGAATTTTTCTTGAAAGAAAGAATTCCAAGCTTATTTACCAATTTGAAAGACTTTTCATGTTGAGTGGTGCTTTCAGAGTTCTTGGGCTTTTTTTTGGAGTAGGCCTTTTATCTCCTTTGGTATTATCTCTTTCTCAGGTGATGGAAACTGGAAACTTGATGGAAAGAACACAATGGTTCCCTGACATAGAACCTTTGTTCAAGTTGTTACCTTATGAAAGTGTGCCACCTTATTTGAAGGTTCGATAATTGTATGGATGTCCATAATTTTTTTGGGAAATTTGTTTATTGGTAATTTGCATTTGTCATGCATGATGTTCTAGTTTCAGGGTGCCTTGAGGAATGCTATCTCTACATTTGTGGAAGTGTCCCCTGCCTTGAGAGATACTATCTGGAGTTTGCTGGAGCAATATGATCTTCCAGTAGTTGTGGGACCTAATATGATCAGCAATAGTTCACATGAGGTTTCTTCTCAGGTGCTTATAGATTTAAAGTGTTCCTAACAATTTAATTAGGAGTTTAGGGCAGGTTAATGAGACAAATGAGTATAGATGTAGCAGTGACAGGCAAATGTTGATAACACTTTCTCTAATGTTTATCTTTAGTGTCTTCCTTATTGATGCTTTTGTTTTGCCTTTTAGCTTTGCAGATATGATGTTTGTGATTGATAATCCAATATGATGAAATGTTTTGTAGGCTTTGAGCAAAGGTAGTTTGGCATGTAAATTATACTAGGTGAACTTGACAACTGTCTTGTATAAATTTTCTGTATTCAATTTTCTGCTGGTACACTTTCAAGAAGTGTTGACTTTTGGTCCCAATGGAACTCAAAATTAAACACAAATTTAGAAGCAAAATATATTAATGGCTATTGTGACTAAAGTGGTCAATGGGATTGGTAAATACATTCACATGAAAAGAAGGCCAGTGAGGAATTGCTTAGGGTATCTTTCACTGAACTCCTAGAGTTAATTCACAATCATTTACTTAGTGTATCTTTTGCTGAACTCTAAGAGTTCAATCACAATCATTTTATACGTTACATAAAAGAAATCATCTGAAAATGTGACACTAATATTAAATAGAGTTAGTGCACTATAGTCGGACTAGTTGTGAAATGTAAGTAAGATTTCACGTGTATCATCTTTATTTATATGTCCAAGGGTGAAATAGTGATGGTAGCTCACTGTATATAGTTTGTCTGTTATCTATAATTTGTTTTTTTTCTCTTCTTGTAAGAAATGCTTGCTTTAACAATTAATATATGGAAAACCTGTCTATATGGGTTTTTTTACAAAATAGGGTTATGTGGGTGTCCGCCACAAATAAGAGAGTAGCTAGCTTAATGTTGAGATTATGTGGTGAATCTTCACTTACGGTCACGTGCTGACCTTCCATTTGATGTATTGGGGGCTTTATTAAGCCTAATATGGGTACTTAACCCACTAGTATTTTTTATATTATTTGGGTATTTTTGTTAAGGCTGCCCTAATCAACCTCTTGGGGTTAGCACCCCAACCCTAAAGGAGATGTGTGTATATATAACATATTCCTCATTTGTAAATCACTCAATCGAGTTATTCATTGATAAAGGCCTGACAGCAATCTTCCTATAGTTTGCTTCTCTTGTTCATGTGCTTGGGTATTACAACAATCTTTTGTGTAAATCATTAAATTGCTGTTACATTTCTGCTGTATTTGCGCTTGGTTGTATTAGGGTTTGTTGGAGAGTTCACCATAGATCCACTATCTATTAATGATCTCAACATGGTATCAAATCTAGTGTGAACTCTACCTTCTTTATATACCGTTGTTCCATGGCTGTTTAAGGTCTGAAACTAGGTTATTTCAGCACTTTTTCAGGACTACAACATATTTCAAGAGTTTTTTACCCTCATTGTCACAAGGGCCCTCATTTTTAAATAGTGTTATCCCCATTTTGTGGGATAACTAAGGAGATTATGTCTCGAGGCCCTCAAGTTGCAGATATGGAATGCTGAGAGACTTCATGACCAACAGTGTCCGCTTGCACAGATGGAGACCCTTCTTACCACCAAATAGGTCAGGATTTTCAGGATGGCATCCACCACACCCGCTGGCTTCCGGAAGGCAATGGGCCTTGCTCCATAAGGTACAAGTCAGGTATTATGGGAGTTTCATTTCAATATTTGAGGCATTTGAGTATGTTGTATCTTAGACTGCTTTAGATTTCATGACATATGCTTGGACATTTTGCCTTTTTCCCTGTTTCATCTTGGTGGTTGATATTGTGCCCTAGTAAGTGGTCTTTCCTCAGAATGGGTTTGCTACTAGGAACTCCCTTGAAGAGCCATGGTATCGTTCCCGATCATACTTACCACTTTTCATCACTTAAGCCCCCCATTTCCTTGTCTCTTGGGATTTTAGGGTGTATTGACCCAAGAAGGGGTTGCCCCTCATTCTATGGGAAGAAGGGGCTGAAGGTCCAGAGGGATAACTGTTGGGTAAGGGATAAAAGCCTACATATCGACCTTCTAGATGCTTTGCCCGGGGATCCCCCAAGAAAGTGTTGAAGTTTTACTTATACAACTAACAGTTACGGTTCTTCTTTGTTATTATAATCATTTAGCACATTAGCTGCATAAATAAGATCACTGAAAGAGAGGCAATCACAGAAACAATAGAGACACACAGATTATCCTCAGAAACCCTCATGGGGGAGAAAACCCAGCAAAAACTTCCTCAATATAAATAGACGAAAGACCGAACAAAAGATCCTCCTCTACTCCTTCACTAGGAAGAGTAGCGCACCACTTAACCAAGAAATACCAAGAGATAGACCAAAAACCCTCCTTGACGTCACCCCCAGTTGCAACAGCTTCTCCTCCAAGACTTGTGCACTGTAGAGCTAAGTGTGTGTGTGTCCAAATGAGGCACTGGCCTCTCTTATAAATAGTGGTCTGGCCAACCTATAATTAGGTTTGGGCCGACCTGTCACTTTACCCTCTTAATTTACAATTAACTGTCAAGGCACAATATCGCCAACTTTTACTAAGGCACAATAGGGCCTAATTAAATATAATATAATAATATTATTCAACTCTCTCTCAAGTAGAATATTCTTCGAAGTCACAATCTTTCAATACTCCCCCTTAACAAGAAGGGTATTCTACTAACAACATCAATAACAACTAACTGGACTCAATACAACATCAAGAGGGGCCATCGTCATCAACATCGGGAACACTGTTGATTATATCTATAGGTCATCAAAAGTTTTTCTCATCGTCAACATTAGTAGAAATTGAACATCATCATCATCATCATCTGCAACGCAGAGCTGGAGTAACATCATCATCATCAACAACATGAAACTGGAACATCAACATCAACAACACGAAGCTGGAATAACATCATCATCATCAACAACATGAAGCTGGAACATCAACATCATCAACAACATGAAGCTGGAACATCAACATCATCAAAACGAAGCTAGAATAACATCATCATCATCAACATCATGAAGCTGGAACATCAACATCATCAACAACATGAAGTTGGAACATCAACATCTATATGTGGCAACAAAATGAGGCAGGTGCATCAACATCTGTGGTACTCTAACAGACCGTCTTTATTGGACCTTCGGGATCTGCCCATGAATCATAAGATTTCCTAGGATATAAAATCCTAACAAGCTACCACATGGTACTCTAACAGACCGTCCTTACCGGACCTTCAAGATCTGCCTAGGAATCATAAGATTCCCTAGGATATAAAATCCTAACTGAGCTACCACTACTGACCACAATTGGCATATACATGCATAGGTACTTCGATAGACCGTCCTTACCAGACCTTCAGGATCTGTCTAGGGATGATCAATCCCCTAGGATATAAAATCCTAACTGAGCTACCTACTGTTGGTCAGGATACCATAGTATCATCAACATCACTCTCCCTTTCGAGGGTGGTCCTTTCAAACTACACCAAGCTTGTCTCAGAAGTACTCAAACTTCACACGAGACAGAGGCTTAGTCAACACATCTGCAACCTGCTCATCTGTGCCAACATTTTGGAGCTTTACAGCTCCCTTCTGCACCATGTCACGAATGTAGTGATACCGGATCTTTATGTGCTTCATCTTATCATGGAACACTGGGTTCTCTGTCATCTTTATGCAACTCTGGTTATCACATAGAATGATGGTAGCTTCCATCTCCAGGTCAAATAGACCTGTCAACAACTTCCGAAGACATATGGCTTCACAACTGGTGGAGCATGCTGCAATGTACTCCGCTCCTGTCGTACTGAGAGAAATACTGGACTGCTTCCTGCTTTGCCATGAAGTCATGGCTGACTCCAAACTGAGACAACATCCTGAAGTGCTCTTTCTGTCTGAAGCACTTCCAGCCCAATCTAAATCAGTATAACCATACAGTCTAAAGTCATGATCTCCAGTATAACAGAGACCATAATCCAACGTACCCTTAAGGTATCTCATCACATGCTTTGCAACTACAAGGTGAACACGTCTGGGCTCCACTAGATACTGACTCAAGGTGTTCACAACGAAGCATATATCTGGCCTGGTATTCGTCAGATACATCAACGAACCAATAATTTGTCTGTATAGAGTAGCATCAACCAACTTTGATGAAGTATCAACCAGGAGCTTCAAATTCGTCTCCATGGGCGTGGCCATGGCTTTGCATTCCAACATGTCAAAATTATTCAGTATTTCAACTACATACTCCCTTGGTTAAGGAAGATCTTCTCTGGGCTCTACCATACTTCAGGACCGAAGAAATCAGGCCTAGGTCTTTCATCTCAAATTCTGCAGCGAGCTTCTTTTTGCAATCTGTGATGAGCTTTTCTTCTCCTGTCAAGAATAAATCATCCACATATAGTAGCAATACAACTGGCTCATCATTCATAACCTTGAAGTAAAGATTATAATCAACTTTACTCTTGGTAAAGCCCAAGCTCGTCAGTAAACTGTGAATTCTGCCATACCAAGCTTTCAGAGCCTGCTTCAACTTGCAGACATGAGTCTTCCTGTCCTGTACTTCAAAACCAAATTTTCACGTCACATTGTACCAACCTGGTACACTTGCTCAACTGCAACTCAATCTGCATAATCATGTGTTGGTTCTATGTGCTTTCTGCAAAGCACTATTTGTCTCACTGCCTGAGGGTATGTCCTCTACTTTTTTTGCAACTGTTCCTTCTGGAAGCGAGACTCTACACCTGCAACTGCTATTTTTGAAGTTGAGAATGACTGCTCTATTCTCACTGTAGCTGCTGAACTTTGAGAGTAGCTCCTCTATTCTATCATGGAAACAACTTCATTTGAAACTGAGAGTGGCTGATACTGAAGGTATTTTTTTTTCTTTCATGGGGGCAACTCAATCTCAAATACAAGGACTGCTCCCTCTGAATCTGATACTGTATCAGAATCATGGATGTTCTGGATGTCTTCACGAACACTAGAACTATTTCTTCGATTACTGGAGCAAGTGTCTCGTCATAGTCTTCTCCCTCTTGCTGGGAGAATCCTCTGGACACAAATCAGGCTTTGTACATCTTTATATTGTTATCTGTAACATGCTTGATCTGTTAGATCAATCTTGGAAGTCACCACTAACTTCCCTTATGGTCTTAAGGCAAAATCCATATCCAGTCCTTTTGACTGGCTTCCTCCTTTGTCATTGAAACAAGGGAATCTTCTTAGGAGATTTCATGTCTCCTAGAGGTCTCTGAAGCTACGATCTAGTCTTCTCAACTCATGGCATCTGTCTGCCAGTCCTGGAAGATGTCTCTTTTTCCCATCTGATCCTTTCTGAGATCAAGCTTACTCTGAGTCTTGATTTCTTCCGAGTATACAAAAACTTCATAGTCTGTTGAAAATATATAGCTCATAAATACACTATGTCATACTTGTTGAAATTAATGCAGTTGCAAGAGCCATTCTCTGGAGGATGGAAAAGACCCTAGCTGTGGACTAGGGCCCCCAACACACTCCTGGGGTTTCTTGGTATGAGACCAAGCAATGAGAGCCATGGAAAAAGACCCTAGTAAGGGCCCCCAGTATATGACTGGGGTTCTTGGTCTTGGACCAAACAGTAAGTCCCTAGATGTGTCTAGGGCCCCTAGATGTGGTCCAGGGAATCCTTGCCCGGTGCTTGGATTGATCCTTGGATTTGTTCCTTGGTGGTTTATATAAGTCCCTGAATGTGTCTAGGGCCCCTGGCTGTGTTCCAGGCAATCCTTGCTCAGTGCCTGGATTGATCCTTGGATGTGTTCCTTGGTGGTTGGTATAAGTCCCTAGATGTGTTCCAGGGAACCCTTGCTTAATGCATGGGTTGATCCTTGGTCTTGTCCCTTGCTGGATAAGACCCTAGATGTGTTCTAGGGCCCCTAGATGTGTTCTGGGGCAACCTGGTTTTTGACCAGGTAAATCTTGGTGTAATACCAAGATGTGTTGGTGTGTGATCCTCTTCCTCTTTCCCGGGATGGTCCATGAGACCTAGGAGTGTCTATGAAGATGGACATGACCTCATTGTTGATGTACCCCCTTATGCAGTGATGATAAAGTTTATAGGTCACTATGAGATTCATGTGGACATGTTTTGCCATTATGGAACCCCCCTTGACTTTATCTTACCAGGTAACCCCCTGTTGTTTTTGCTTACCCCCTTGGTTTATGTGATTGGGTTTTATTTTGGGTAATTGGGGTTTTATATGTCATTAAGATTTTAATTAATATTAATTGACATATTAATTAATATTTATATCAGTTAAATGTCAATATTTAATTATTATCCTAATTACCCTAACCCCTCTCCCTAACTATAAATTAGACCCTACCCTATTCTCACTCACTCATTCTCTCCTCACTCTCCTTGCTGCAGCTACCTCAGTGATTGCTTACTCTTGTTGATATGGCCTCTCTCTTCAGTTTCAGTTCTGAGTTTTTCTGTTTGGTTGGAAGCTTCTCCCTTAAGAGTCCGCTGATGTATGACTGCTGATCTGCTACCTGGAAGGTGCCTCCCTTGCTGCCGGACCTGTTTCTCTTGCTGCCAGACCTGTCCCCTTGATGCCGGACCTATCCTCTTGCAGCTGGGTCTGTTCCTGTAGGGTGCCATTCCCCCTTTAGGGCCACGGACTGTGAGTAAGTGCCGTGGGCCTCTTTCTGGGCATTCTTCCTTACTGTGTGGACTCCCTATCAGCTGCTGCGTGGAGTACAGAGAACCCTGTGGGGGTTAGCTTCTTTGCTGTCCAATTTTGAGAGAGGGTTTTGCTGTGTGTGCAAAGTGAAGGTTTTGCTATCCTCCTGTCCAGATCTGTGGAAGGTTTTTCTTGTGGATGATTTCATTGCTGTCCAGATCTGTGTGAAGTTTTCTCTTGTGGATGATCTCCTTGCTCTCCAGATCTGTGGAAGGTTTTTCTTGTGGTTGATCTCCTCACTGTCCAGATCTGTGTGAGGATTTTCTTGTGGTTGATCTTCTCGCTGTCCAGATCTGTGTGAAGTTTTCTTGTGGTTGATTTCTTTGCTGTCCAGATTTGTGTGAGGGTTTGATTATGGCTGATTTGATTAGCTGTCCAACTCTCCTTCCTGTGCTTTAACTATTTATTAAAGGGTTTTCTGTTGGGGTTATTTGCTGTTAAGACTGTGGGTTATTGTTGTTTTCTTTAGGGTTTCCTATCTATGGCAAAACTGTTCCACAGTTCTCTTTGACAGAGATCAAACCCTAGAGGTTTGATCTATGAACCTAAACTAAGTCTGAGCATACTTACAGAGGCATACATCTCACTTGTGACGGGTACATCTCCCATTGATTCAGGAGGTAAGCTAAAAGTTATTTCATAACTCATAAATTTTTATTTGCTTCAGATCTGTTTGAATGTTTTATTCTTTATGCTGATCTAGTAATCAGAAAATTTTAAAAGCACTTTTGTTTTGAATTTCTTCTATTTCTAACAATACTTCAGATTTCAACCTCCTATTAAGCTTCAACAGTAAAGCAATAAACCCAATTCTGAACTGTACTTAATGAGCAAAAACATTGAATGACATAAATTTGAAACTAAATCAGCTGTGGAAATAATTTATAACAGCAGACAAAATCACAAATTTGGCACCATAAATTCTGGGCAATGCCCCTTGAAGAATACACAGGAAAAATGACAGTTTAAGGAGATAATTCATATTGAGCTCAGAGAAGTTTCATATCAGAGTTTACAACAGCAAGTAACAGCAGCAATAAATTCTAGAAATATGTGCCAATAGACTTCCTCGATTTGTGTGCTAAGAACAACACAAAACAGACCTCATTTTCTGCAATGTACAGTCCCTTTAACAACAAATACAACCTCGAATTCTGTGCACTTAAGCAATACTGTTCTGCACTAATTTTGTACAACAAGACACTTAGAAAATCGTGCCATTCTCTTGCCTCGATTTCTGTGTCTCTATGCAGCTGTATGGCCTCTAAAACAGTGCTGTACAACCTCTTTTCTAACCGCTGTCAACTCAGCATTTAATGGTGCAATTTCTGGAAAAGCGTGCCCTCTTCTCCTCTTGGAAATTGTGTCCTCTTTCAGCTGTACAGACCCTCTCCTTCCTTGGAAATTGTGCCCCTCCTCTAGCTGTACGAACCTCTCTTTCCCTTGGAGAATGCACCCTCCTCTTGCTGTTACTCTCACTTCTCCATGAGCTCAATCTCTCTCTTGAGAAAAGTGACTCTTCACCTTCTCGCTCAAGCTCTCTTCAAAGTGTGCGCCTTCTCTCTCCCTTATGAGCTGCCTTTAAGCAATTTCGAAATGTAACTCCTCCAACCCTTGATCTCCCTTGAGTGACTCTTCACTTTCCCTTGAGATCAACGGTCACGACTTAATCATTTGTTAAGGTTACTTAAGTCCCTAAAGTGACCCATAATATCATAAAGTCACTTTTACATTTAAAAATTAAAAGACCCAACTTTATAAAATCACTTTATAAAGTTACTTTATAAAAACACATTATAAAGTCACTAGGGAGAAATGTGCTCAGTCACTTTCGCATGCTGGGCGTTGCCTATGCAGAAGTACTTCCGAGCTACCAGTTCTAACACTCCCTCTTAGCGAGAGAGGTACTTTTGGTATCACTACCAGAATCCATCTCCAACTCATCAACTACCATAGCAGGCTGCAGCTCCTCCTGTGCTCAAAGTCTCTGCTCCCTCTGAACAGGAAGCGCCCGGTCCGAAGCACGCTTCAAAAATTTCGAAGCGCGCTTCACATGCGCTTCTGAGGAAGGGCCGTGCGCTTCCAAGGGGGAATGAGGTGTTTTGGTGTGCAACTGAGGGCTATTTTGCCTTACTAGTGCTATTTAAAGAGGTCCCGACCCCCTCCATTTCATCCACCCTAGTAATTAATGATAATGTTAAATTCTTAAAAGTGACATTCTCCTTTATCTTTCATTTTCATCCTTTTACTTAAGTTTTTAACATTACCATTAATTGTTTCAGGATGTTTGAGAGTGGTTCCAACCTCATTGGACTTCATATGAATAAAGTAGAATTTTAGGTCCCATTCAAAATTCAACAGACTTAACAGTTTTCAGGATTTCAAGATTGGCAAGATTGCAATGTTTCCACTGGATTCTATCATGTATGATGGTATGTAACTGACATTTAATCAAGAGAACCAAGCCCTTTATGTACCTCGATGAACTCAAGTCAACCACTACCAAGATTGGCTAGAATCTAGAATCTAGATGGTTGATGCTCGAATGATTAATCATTGATGAACTATGTAGTATCGATGCTATTTCTATCTATATTGATGTACAAATATGCATGTTTTCATATATTTTGCAACTAATTTGTCTTTCTACATGTTTTTTGAATATAAATGCAATATATATATATATATATATATATATATATATATATATATATATATATAATAGACGCTTTGCTTCCAAGGATTTTTGTGCTGTCCAAGCTTGTCCTTTATGAAATGTTGCTCAGTTTTTCTCAGTGTTCCACGGGGACGCGTCCCTCATGTCCCCGGGACGGGGGGATTCCAGGGGGGACGTTTCCCCACGTCCCCTTTTTGGGGAGACGCGGGGGGACTTGGGGGGATGCGACTCCCAAAGGTGGGGGATGAGACTCCCCAAAAGGGGGACTCCTGGACGTCCCTCCTTGAAAAGGGGGACTTCTGGACGTCCCCCCCCCCAAAAGGGGGACTCCTGGAAGTCCCCCCCCATAATTTTTTTGCCCAATAAGACTTCAAAAAAGAAAAAATTAAATTTAAAAAAAAAATAAGAAAACAAATATATATAAAATTAATTTATGTTATTGTTGAGATTTATCATATTATCATTATTATTTTTATTTTTAAAATTTTATTTTTTATATTTTTTTATATTATATATGTGACGTCCCCCCGTCCCCCATTTCCCAAAAATCCCTAAAATTTGGGGGTACTTCCACACGTCCCTCCCCACACCTGCGTCCCCCCGTCTCGGAGTCTTGGTGGAACATTGGTTTTTCTTCCTTGCTTGGCATGCTCTGCATACACCTTTAATTTTCTGCCAGATGATAGAACTTAGGAAGTACCTCTACCAAATTCCTTCAAGTAACTGAGAGTGGTAGGTCAAGTTAAGATGGCCATGCCACCGATGCCAAAGTATACTGATGTCTGATGCATTTGGCTGCCAATGCATGCTCCATGACCTATTCAATGTCAACCAATATAAATAGTCCATGATCCTCCACACAAAGAGTAGTAGTTTTCTTGGTGTCTTTGTCAACTATGTAGCATTTGTGATTGGTAAAGTTGACATCTAGTTGTGGGTAGTGTCTAGTAATTGAACTAACTATTAGTAGATTAAGCTCCATGCCCAACACATAGTACACATTAAGGAAAATCAACATTTTCCCTCCAAAGGAAATTTGCACATTCCCTTTGCCAAATACTGTGTACTCTTCCCCTTTGCCAAAGATAATTGAATCTTTGGTGGAATAAGCAATATAGTATATGAAGCAATCTTTCTTGTTAGTGAAGTGTCATGATGCACCTGGATCAATGTACCAAGCGGATGACCTATGTTGATCTGCTGGCTGCTAGACCATGAATGCATAAAAGGTTGATTCTTTTTACTCTGTATTCTTTGCAACATGAGCATTCTGTTGAGGCCCTCCCTGGTTGGATTTTTGATCAACTACCTTTTTTGTAGTGTTTCTTCATATGGCCCACCTTGCCACAATAGTGACATGTAATGTTCTTTTGACTTCTGGTTGCATCTTCACCACTGCCTTGACCTTTCTCCTTTGCCCATTTGCCTTTGCGCTTGACATTGGCTGCAAAGGCTTGTTTTGAACTCACTGTCTCACTACTACTATTGAACTATTTTTTCCATTTGTCCTGCTGTAAGCAATGATATCAAAGCCAGACCGGTCATCGAATTCGTCAACCCCAAAAATGTGAACTGAACAAGAACTGGAAAAAAGCTGGACCAAAAAACTGTTTGACCAAAAAGTACATAATATATTCAAATTTTGAAAAAAACCATATATATTCATGTGTGTTATCTCATAAATTGTAGGTTCGGCAAAGCTCGACCTAATCCACAAGAGTGAGACAACGATGGGAGTACCTACCCATTGTCACCTTAGATAGACACTCCCTCGCTTTAGCGATGATAAATCACTACAAGGGGGGAATCCCCGTGACCCTAGGGGGATTGAGATGGAAAGTGAGAAGATGACCATTGAAACCCCTCTAGGTCAAGCTTGGAAGTGAGAAAAGGTTTGGAAAAGAGTCTTGTTGATGAAGGATGGTTGCCAAAGTGTTGCGTACCTGGAAGACAATGTTAAACCAATGCAAAACATTGCTGATATATATATATATATATATATCAGCAATGTAGAGTATTTATGGCTGCAAAATTAACCATGCAAAACACCATATAATTATTGGGTAATCAAATCCTAATGATATAGATAATATCCCAATATTGTAGCACAAGTTTTGATGGTAAAATAGGGCTGCTAAATGATGTTATCAACAATGTATCAAGGCAGCCTTATGGCTGTAGCAAATGATTGCTACACCAACAATATCTAACCACTAAAATCAGCAAACAATCCACCCAAAAGATAGGCAATGACAAGTAGATTAATTATGGCAGCTTGCAAGCAAATTTTAATGGTAGATTAGTGAGCAATGAAAGAGTTTAAGTGAGTTTTTCTGTAGACCTAATGGCTGTAGCATTAATTCTATTACAACAAGAGAATCACAAAGCTAAGGTAGATGCCCTAGTGGCTCAAGCAAGCTAAAAGCATGAAGAACAACTTCGAATTAAGACAATCACAAAATCCCTATTTTTCACGTGCCTGATCAATTAGGTTATGGAGTCTCTTGTTTAAGGGCTAGGGTTTGCAACTTCTCCAGAGGTGTAAGTCCTTTTACTTCCTAGAGCATGCAAAACCTAGCAAGGTAAATCTAGGAGGGTGTAATCCCTTTTAATCCTCCTAGCAACCTTTGCAATAGCTTATCCACTAATAATAATGATAGATCTTGGTGGAGGGTTTATGCCCTTATACTCCTCCAAGGGTTTATACAAGAACAACCATGAAACAAGAATAAATACTAACAATATGAAGAAATTCCTTACAGTTCCAAAAAATAGCAAGTAAAACCCTTATTTACCAAGAATATTTCACCATATATGCAAGAGCTAAGAATCCAAGAGATAGCACACCACTTCCTTCCACAAGACAAGTAACTAGCATCCAAATAGCATCAAAGAGAGAGATGGGCGATTTTCCCAAGAGGGGCGAAAATTTCAGCCACAAAGATATGTAATTTTCAAGTGTTATGATATATTCAAATGAAATGAGCAAGCCTCTATTTATAGGTCTTGCTAAAATTGTTTGTCCAAAGTACTTAGGGTAAAACATAATTAGGGAGGCCGACCTCCTCTAATTTCCCCTTTACAAAATCAAAAATTAATTTTACAAAGAAGCAAGCCCTAGAAAAATGATGTCATGAGTCATGACATTTTGGCTCAAATGGCAAGACATTGAATTGAATGAGGAAATCATTGGGCCTCCCAAGGCCTAGTCTCCATGCGCTAGGGTCTTCCTCTAAGGAGCAACATCATGCCACCATCAAATCATCCAACCACCACCAAGTCCTAGCCTTCCAAGTGTGACATCATACCCCATAAGTGCATCGTATGGCCTCCAAAGGCAAGTTGTTGGGGCTAGTAAGACTAGCAAATCACCTGAAAGGGATCCTCAAGTGCCTCCAAAGGCAACATCCCTCATCCAAGTGTCCAAGTAGTAAGCGCACATCATCCATCCTGTGGGCTTCATGCCCCAAATGAAGGTCCAAGTGACCTTGTGCCTCCACGAAGTGTCTTTCCACCTGCCAAGGCCTTGCAAAGACGAGCAAATTCGCCCTCCAAGGGGTCACAAGTCACAAGCATCATGTCAAGTAAGCCATATATATTAAAAGAACCACTTGATCATGTGCATCAAATCCCTCCTCTCAAAATAAGCAAATGCTCAAAGAACTTATGCAACTTGCCAAATTTAGGTATGGGAGGGTTGTCATGGTGACCTATTGGGTGAATCATTCCCCAAGTCAAGGAGGGTTTCCCAAGTGGACCCTCTCTAAGTCATGTGAAGAGTATGAGGTGGATAGGGGTAATACTTTTGGGCATGGGGTTTCTTGACATACAAGGGCTCATATTGTCTCATTTATGGGTGCCTTTGTAGAGGGTGTGCTACCCTTCGTCCGTGATGCATTTTTTTTCCAAGTCGTTTTCCCATTTAATTTATTAGAGCATTCCCAAGTTGAAGCTAAAGTGAAGCATGAAAGACATTGCCCACCTTAACTCTACCTTGGTCACACTGTGCTTCCCCAAGTTGAAGACGACATGTGGGACTTATACCTAAGCATGACACACATTTCCCACACACGCTCTACCTTGGTTGGCATGTTCAATTAGTTATTATTTTATGGGTCCCTTAGTTGCGAGAAACATTTCATTGTTCTCAGGATCCCTGGGCGAGCATCTGGAAGATTTATGATTGGCTTTTATCATTTGCTAGCTACAAGCCTCTGGGCCTTCATCCCCTTCTTCCCATGAAACGAGGTACAAGACCTTCTTGGGTCACTGTGGCCCAAAGACCCAAAAGATGAGGAAACAAAGGGAAAGAGGCATGGAAAGTGGCAAGTATGTGCAGGGCGGTATGATGACTTATCAAGGGGACCCCCTAGTAGAAACCCTTTCCCCGAGGGTGACCGCTTACTAGGACAACAATGTCAACCACCAAGGTGAAACAAGGAAAAGAGCATAATTTCCAAGCAAACGTTTTCAAAAGCAAGGAAGAACCCTTTGCAACATATTCAAATGCTTCATTTATTAAAATGACACTTACCACAACACCAGAGTCGTTACCTCATGGAGCAAGACATGCTGTCCTCTGTGAGCCAAGCTGGTGTGGTGAATGGTGCAACCATAGATCTCATGGTGATGGGTGGTGTGATGTGGGGCTCTGCCTGTTGGTTTGTCTCTCGGTACTCCATGTTTGCAACTTGAGGGCCTCGAGACATCATCTCCTTATTTACCCCTAGAAATGGGGGGTAACAATGTGCATCCATAAGAATCCAAACCATTATACACAAAGATGCAAAGTTTGTCATGTATAAAACAAGTTAGGGTGCATATAACCAAAATAACATCGAGTGCAATCCATCTCCGAACCAAAATACATCAACAAAGAGGCTGTAAATGGCCTCTAGAGTCCAAAAAAAATTATGCTACAACAAATAACTACATATCATCAAAATCTATGTCTATATTAAGATTCTCATCATCAGTGTCACCCTCTAAGCATTAAAAGAAGATGGAAAAGGCTTAATATGCCTAATTAGTGATTTTGCTTGAGTGAAGGGTACCTTTTACTAGGGTCAAGGCAAAGGAGTTCAATAATCAATGCCACTAACATCAAGGTACATAGAGGACTTTGTGCTCTTGATTAAATGCTAGTTCCATACCCCCATGCATTATATAATCCAGTTGAAACGTTGCAATCCTGCCAATCTTGATATTTTAAAAACTGTTAGTCTGTTGAATTTTGAATGGGATCTATAATTCTACTTTCTCCATATAAAGTCCAATGAGGTTGGAACCACTCTCAAACATCCTAAAACAATTAATTGTATTGTTAATAATTTAAGTAAAATGATAGAAAATGAAAGTTAAAGGAGAATGTTCAATATTACTATTAATTACTAGGGTGAGTGAAATGGAGGGGGGGACCTCTTTAAATAGCATTAGGAGGGCCCTAGGGTTAGGTATTGTGCTTGCAAATAACTTAATTTATTGTTTTAAAAATAATAATTAAGTTTCGGTGGTCCCTAGCTGTGTTGTACCAAACTGACCGGTTGGGTATGGGATCGACCAAAAATGGTCCAAAACCCCAAACTGGATCAAAAGGCCTTGAAACTGTTCGGACCAGTTGGTTTTGGTGGTTCTGGTTTGATTCTAATGACACTGGCTATAAGAGCATATTGCATAGCTCCTTGAACTTCAGGTCAACATTTGTAGTGGTGATTTTTAGGGTCTCAAGATAGTGTTTGTAAGCATGTGGTAAGCTTTTCAACATGATTACCACCATGGCCTCTTTTCCCATCTTATTATTGACGAACAATTGTTCTTCGATATTCTTGATATTGAGTGAGTGCTCCTGTGATGATGCACTCTTGTCCATGGTGATCGAGAACAACATATTTTTCATGGAGAAGGTTCTGCCCTTGTCCGAAGTCTCATCCAACTCTTTCAAATGCTTTCTAATCTCTGTTGAAGTCTTCCTTGTTTGGACCTCAGGAAGCATTTCATCTGTCATAGACAACTTAAGCAACATTACTGTGTCTCTGTCTCTCTCATCAAGCTTGTCCTGGTTTCTACGTGTAACTTGTGGTCGGGTATCTTTACCTAGAACAATAGCAGCCAAGCACCTGCACTCAAATATGGTCAACATACGCTGCTTCCACGTCTTGTAGTTGCCAGAGAACCTCTAGCTACCTTCTAGCATGATTTTGGGTAAAGAGGCCATTGGTAATTTGGTACTAGTCACAAATGCAGAAATAATGGGTACAAGTCACAAATGCAAAAATAATTCACGCGCTTAGATTCTTTCTTTGTGGTTACATGGACATAATAGAGGACTAGGGGTTTAATTGGCAGTCCATCAAAATAGAAAAAAACAACATTCATTTCATATGTTAAATTTCTTGGCTTCTACTTATTCTGTTATAATACACATGCAGGGCTTAATTTAAATACTAAGAGAAGTATTCATTTGAATACATTTGCTCTTCAACTATTTCACCTCAATGGTGCCTTACATCGACAATTTGATTAGAGATTTCAGACATTAACTGCTTAGACATTAATGATGACAGTGGTCGGTTAACCAAAATTCATGCATGGAGCAAATGTTGCTGTGAATATTGCAGTCTGGGCAGACTGAAATGAAGTTGAAAGTAGCTTTGATTGATCTCTGTTTTATTCAAAGTCATTGAATTGGTTTTTGGTGGCATTTCGAGCAGGTCTATGATATGAGATATGAACTAAATGAAGTGGAAGCAAGGAG
This sequence comes from Picea engelmannii, assembly GCA_009831015.1. Classification (NCBI taxonomy): domain Eukaryota; kingdom Viridiplantae; phylum Streptophyta; class Pinopsida; order Pinales; family Pinaceae; genus Picea; species Picea engelmannii. Next base: position 1,361,511 of record ML776576.1, on the reverse strand, counting down.
AGAAGAATATCCATCTACACTTTCTTATTTGAAGTTGTTGAATGTGCTTATTGAAAAGGAAACTGATGTAAGCGATCGTGGAAGAAGGTAGTTTATTCTCATCATTTCAAGCATCAAAAAGTTTTACTAGGTGTATAGGTTTGTAATTTTATTGGTTTTACTAGACTGTAATGCTGAAGTGTAAATGTAGAAAAGATTCTTAGCATTTGTTTTTGTGGTTACATGGTCAGGTTTGTTGGGATTTTTAGGTTTGTCCGTGACCAAGTGTTTTCGCCCTTTTCCCAAAGAGCATATGCAGACCCTGTTGAGAAATGGCAACTGGTAGTTGCTTGTCTTCAACATTTTGAAATGTGAGTTATCTTCTATATGTGTTTTTTCTACTGTAGGGAGCTTTTCCATACAAAGGTAGGCCTTTCATATACTCTTGGACACACAGGAACACACAAAAACACGTTTATAAAGGCAGTGTTAGCAATGCCCAGTCCATAAATGGATGATGTTAAAGGATTGTCTTGTTCCTCTTGTTTGCAGGATGTTGGGGATGTATGACATTTGTGAGGATGATGTTCAAAATTCTATGGATCAATTTCCACATCTTGAACCTGTACCATCATCATCAGTTGCTAGAACAGTGCAGGTTCCAATGATAGAATTAATGAAGGTAAAACTCTGTTGCTGTTCTCTGGACTGCCATAATTTTTGATATAAATTAATTAATAAACAAACATGAAACGGATTCATTCTTCTGTTTTTGTTTTTCTTGAACATCTTTTGGTTAGTTTCTGGAAAGTCCCTTTTAATTTACTGTAATCAAGCTTTATATATATTATCTGGAAAGATGTTTAAAACAAAATTTGATTTAAAACATTGCTTATAGAGTACTGGTTACAAACATGTGCTATCTTGGATTTGCTATAAAGCTTAATTGGACCCTAATGGGTGAAATCTTGCTTAATTTTGAAGATTTTGATGGTGCTAGTAAAAGCATTTTAAATCTCCATAATCTAACAGAAGCAGAATAGTAAAATGTTAATTACAATGCTTGCATGCATGTTCTACATAATGCTTCTACGGGCCTTCTATTTATGATTCAATCAATCTTAGATGGAAGTGTGATAAATGATGCTTTGCTTGGTGTTGATGATTTTTTTGGTGCTATCATCCCGGTTTTTTTAATTATAGAAAAAAAGGAGCTCAGGTAGTTTTTCCTATATTGGTTGGGCTAAATGTTTAATGTTTTTTGCTCTTAAGCCTATTTTTCTTCTTTCTGTGATTTCCAATTCTTTGTCCTTTAATTTATCTTTTTTCTCTCGATTGGTTATTTTGTTTGTGTTGAGTTTATTATGTTATGTTTTGTTTTTATCCTTAGATTCCTAATAGTTTTAATTATTTATCAAATATTACTCTTACATTATTATTAATACTAATTTAATCAATTATAATATATTATAGTTCTAATATTATCAATATTTTTAATATTCTTGCTTAGTTTTTTTCTTTTATTCTATAATTTTTTTACTTTTTATTTTTCATTATATTTTTGTTCCCCCTATTTGAAATAATTCTTTAAGTTTTATTTTCTTATATTTCTGATCAATTAATATTCTATTTTTCAAGCTTAAAATTCAATTATCATTATTTCTAATATATTCCTATTATTTTGTTTCGTATACTATTAATACTATTTATTAATCTAGTACATAATATAATATGTTTATTATATTATTAATTCTATTTTTTATAAAAATGTGTTTATTATATTTTTATGACTAATTCCTAGACAATTAATTTTTTTTATCTAATAACATTCTAGTTTTCTAATATGGTTCTCTTGTTAGTATATTATTAATTCTATTTTATATCTAGCAATATATTTTTTATGATACAGTGGTTTACAACAAATCTTGGGTAGAGCATGTACACTACGTTTACATGGTCTTAAATCTATTAGAGGAGCAACAACTATATGCAAAGCTTTCCAAGTGTGATTTTGGGGTTTAGGAAGTGGATTGAATATTTCTGTCATATTGTATGTCATGAAGGTATCAATTGGAGCCCTATCAAAATTAAAGCTATGATGGAATCATCAATCTGCAAATCCTAGAAGAGTCTGAGGGAATTCTTAGGATTAACGAGCTATTATTGGAATTTTATTAGAAATTATGGTCAAATTGTAGCATGCTCAACATCATTATTGAAAAATGATGCCTTTTTTTGCACTCAAGAAGCAACCCAAACTTTTGAGAGGAGGTCATGTGTAGATCTCTTGTCTTGGCCACTCTTGACTTTTCAGGGACCTTTATTGTGGAGTTTGATGCCTTGGGGCATGGCATTGGTGTAGTTTTAATGCAAGAAGGAAGGCCCTTTGCGTTTGAAAGTCACCAACTTTTTTTGTTTTTTATAAGTGAGTTGAGATTCTATATTTCTGTAAAACTATAATACAAAGGTAAAAAACTGGGAGGGGTCCCCGGATCTGCCAAAAAGTAAACCAGATCAGGGCCCTCGTAGACACACTGTCAACAAAAACGAGGGAGATGGGCCGCCACCCCGGGAAACCGACCCAATCCTCTTAAGCTAGTTTGCAAAAAGCATAACTTAACATATTCAGTAACAGATAACAGTAAGTAGTGCATAAAAACCGTGGTTGATGCTGCGCTAGTCCAGGATGATTGGCTGGCTTTCGTCTCCTTATTTGCTGCTTTTTTCTCTTTCTGCTCTACCATGCATGTCCTTCTGATGTTGGCTGGAGTTCCGCATCGGTCCTCTGGAGTTCCGTGTCGGTCCTCTGGAGTTATGTCCAAATGGTGGACGTAGCGGAGATAGATGTGAAATTGTCTCACCAGTCGCTCCAGTGTTTCGTTTTGACTCCTCTGATCCTCCACTATTCCTTTGGCAAGAGTCTCCAAGTTGCATACGGTTCATGATTTCGGTGAGCTCTTTCTTATGTCCCCTAACCGCTTCCTTGCTGGACTCTTTCCTGTCAACTTTCAGCTTGCCTATCAGCAGTTTAGTGCGCCAGGCTTCTTCCACCGTTTTGTGGTAGAGGGTCATTCTTGGTTGAGTGGTCCTTGGGTTCTTAATCTCGTCGGCTTCTTGAATGAGGTCCTCCCATTCCTTTCCTTGGCATTGGTTGTTGACTTCTCTTTCCCATTTGTCTATTACTGCTTTCCCCTTAGGGTCGATCTGCTTGAGGAAGGTTTCCTTGGCCTCTCGGGCCGCCTGTTCCACCTTCGTGATCTTCCCGGCGCTTGTTGGATGAGCCTCCACCTGGGGGCCTCTCTTGCTCTGGTTCTTCTTCCATCTTGTCATCTCTGCTTGTTTGGGGTGTTACTCATCTTGAGTTCGTCCTCCACTTTTTTCCATTCCTTCTTGGTGCTTAGTTTGGCCTCTGTAATTTCTTCTCTCCGATCTGTGGTTTCCTCTGATGATGCTTCCTTTATTGGGTTTCCTCGGCTGTTGGCTTCCCCTGGGAATCATTGATCTCCCGTAGAGGTGTCCTTTCAGGTTCTGTCGCATTGATTTGGATCGTGTGTTCTTGGGAACCCTGCCGTCATCCCTGTGCCTCTCCCCTGTCTTGCACATTATATGCCAATCATTTCCTCCCCCCGTACCAGTGTAAAGGTGATGCGTACTCAGCTCTGTCCATGGCCAACCGTTTTGTTCTATGTGCTTTTCCTCCTGCTGGATATCCCTCTTTTGCTCGCACGAGCAGTCCCTGTACTCCTTTCTAGTGATAGGGCCGCCATATAGTATCTCCTCCTATGGTGTGACTTGGGTTTGTATTGGAATTCGCGTTGGCATGTTGGCCTTTTAGATACTGACGAGGTCCTACATGCCTTTCGAGTACTTCTGCGCCTCCAATCTCGCTGTGGTCGTTCGTCCTTCGGCTGCCATCGTAGTCCTTTGCCGCTATTTGAGTGCAGTCAGTTCGGAATTGACCACTTGGTATGTTACTCCATATTGTGTCCAGTTCTGGTCCTACTCCGTCTACACCTTCGTTAGCTATTCTATCCACTAGACCATTAGCTGACCTTCGTACCCAACACAACTCTACTGCGATCCTCGACTGCATGTGCTCCCGAATTCTTTGCAGGGACTCCGCCAAGCGCCAGTGTTTCTGGATTTTGCCCATTCTGGTACCGTTTTGGAGCTTCCTAACTGTGTTGATTACTAGCTTGGAATCTCCTTCCACTATAGTATTGGTTATTGCTTCTCGGCGTAGAATCTCAAGGCTGGTCTCCAGGGCTCCAAACTTTGCTGCATTGTTAGTCGAGTTCCCCAAACTCCCAGTGTACAACCAAATGATATTTCCTTGACTGTCCCTGATGACTCCTCCCAACCCTGTCCAGCCTGGGTTACCTTTCGATGCCTCGTCAAAATTCAGCTTGAGGGAACCCTCTAGTGGCGGTTTCCAGTTGCGCTGGTCGTCTCACTTGAAAGGGGTTGTGTCCGTCCTTAAGTCGAAAGGCCTCGAGAATTCTGAGGTCCCAGGTTGTGAGTTGCGCACTGCTCGGTTGGCAGTTGCGGCTCTGTACCGTTTCTCTTGTCATGGAGATGATGGTTTCCTTGATCTTTTCTATCGTCCATTTTTGGTTCTTGAAGATGCGCCGGTTTCTTTCTTTCTAGATTGCCCAATTGATCATTTCGAGAATGAGGATCCAACTGAGATTCACCTCTTCATTGTCGCTGTAGTTCTCTTTCCAAGTATTGATGGTTGCGGATATATTCCTTCTGATCCTGTTAGATTGTCGGAAGATGCTTGCCGCCCAGTCCCAAACTTCTGCTGTGAGGGTACATTCATCTAGTAGATGGTTTGTTGTTTCCTCTTTATCTTCACATAGGGGACATCTGGAGGGTCCTATGAAACCACGCTTCCTGAGGTTTTCCCAAGTTAAGATTCGATTGTGGAGTATTAGCCACTGGAAGATTTTTATTTTTGGCCACTGTGGGCTGTTCCAGAGCTTAACCCATTGTTGCGCTGGGTCTTCTTGGTCCTGGTTCATAATGTAGTGGCGTACTTCTTTGAGGTTGAATTCCTTGCCATCCTTGTGCCCCCATCTCAGTTGGTCCATTCCTTCTGCAATTGCTATTTTTTGTTTCCCCAGTTCCTCTTCCACTTCTTGTATTGTTGCTGCGGTTTGGTCTCTATTCTGTGGGGTGAGAGTATTCCAGATTCTCCATTTGTTGCGATCTGTCTCTTGCCTCCAGTATTGGTAGACTTTGGTTTTGCCTTGCGCAAGCATCTCCTGTTGGATTTCCTCCCTTCCGGGTTTTTCCAATCTAGGTTCCTGTTGCCAGGCGTCCTCCCAAAATCTTGCAGTTCTGCCATTTCTGACCTCCCAAAAGCCGTGTGATTGAATCCAAACCTTATTGCACCATGCTAGGTTCCAGATAGCAGACCCTGCCTTGGTGCCTCTGAAGCGGATTTTGTCCTGATCGCTTATGTTCGGGGCATATTTTTCCTTCCAAAGGTTTACCCATGGCGTCGTGGTTTCTTTGACCCAGCGCCACCAGAGTTTCGCCCCATAGGCGTCATTGGTCACTTGCGGGTCATGTAGCCCCAGGCCTCCGTTGTGTTTTGGTTTACAAATCTTCTCCCAAGCCACCAATGCCCATTTTTTCTTTATGTCCGCTCCTCGCCAGAGGAAATCTCTTTGTATTGTCCTTATTCTTTGTAGTATCCCCTTGGGGGTTGGGAATACCGACATCATAAAGGTTGGAATAGCTTACAGCATTGACTTGGTTAAGATGAGTCTTCCGGCTAGGTTGAGGGATCTGTATGTTCAGTTTTTGACCCGATCTTGTAGCCTGATGATTACTCCTTCGCAAGTGGACATTTGGTAAGCTTTATCTGTTAGTGGGATCCCTAGGTAGTTGGTTGGAAGTGTTTTGCGTTCAAAGCCCAAAATGTTGGCCAGATTTCTCTGGATGGTGGGGTTGGTATTAAAGAAAAAGATCATGGATTTTGACTGGTTTATCTCAGCTCCCGAAGCTTTCCCAAACTCATCTAGGATTCGTTTGTAAGCTTTCGCTTCCTTGATCGTGGGTATGCCATGCAATGTGGTGTCGTCCACAAATTGTTGGTGTGTGGAGGTAGGACATGTCGCAAAGGGTTTGATCCCAGTTATTTCCCCTGTTGCGGTTGTGCTCTTTATGCTTCGGCTGAGACCTTCCATCATTAGAATGAAAAGGAAAGGGGACAACGGGTCTCCTTGTCTGATGCCTCTAGTGGGCTCCATTGACCAGGAGCGAGTGGCTTGTAGTTGAAACTAGGCTGACTATCCAGTTGATCCAGTGTTGGGTGAACCCGAAGGCTTCTAGGGTCTTGACTATATACTGCCAGCTAATTTTATCATAAGCTTTAGCTAGGTCCAGTTGTATTATCATTCCACCTTGTTTCTGAAGCTTCAGGGTATGGATGAGTTTGTGGGCATGGATGATATTGTCCATTATTTGTCTTCCTTCCATGAAACCAACCTGTTCTTGTGAAACCAGTGTGGGTAGGAGGAGTTTCAGCCTATTTGCTATGACTTTGAAGATTAACTTGTACACCACATTACATAGTGCTATCGATTGGTATCTGTTCGGGGTTTTGGCTTCATTTTATTTTGGGATGAGTGTAATCATTGTGGCATTTAGCGCTTTGAGAATAGAGGCTGTCCTTCTAGAGTCTTCCACTACTCTATGCACTTCATGTTTGACAACTTCCTAGCAGGCTCTAAAGAACTCCACTGTGAATCCATCCGGGTTTGGAGCTTTCCCATTGGGCATTTCCTGGAGTGCTTGGTCGATTTACTCCTCAGCTATGGGTTTGGTCAAATTGTTATTTTGTTCTTCAGTGACCAGTCGCAGGATATGCTGTGTTATCCTTTGTATGGCCGCCGTTCTGTCTTGGTTTGGTTCTTGGGCTATCCCCTGGAAATGGTTTACCAGAGCTGTTTCTACGTCTTGATGTGACTCTCTCTCTATTCCATCCTGATCCCTGATCTTTAGGATTTTGTTGTGGGCTCCAGGGATGCCAAAGCGTCCCCCCCCGGTTCGGACCCCCGATCCGTGCTCCCGGCCGCGCTCTTGACCCTCAATTCACGCTCCCTGCCCTATCCCGAAGCGTCCCGCTCCCGCACGCTCTCGATCTGCTTCCCCCCACGCTCCCGCACCTGTAGGACGCGCTCCCGACCACCCGGAACCGCGCTCCTGGAGCGCTCCCAAACCAACTCGGGCGCTCCCCGAAAATGAGCCCGAAAAAGTCAATTTTTTTTTGGTTTTTTTAATTT
>ML776576.1:1324303-1341832 GCA_009831015.1 Picea engelmannii | reverse complement strand
TTACCTTTGAAGTTTGAATTTTGAAATTTGAACTATTGACTAAATCTTACAACTCTTTGGTAATAAATATGATGCTCTAGAGTCTATTTCATTTTGTGGTTGATGTTGTCTATTACAATCTATTGATGACAAATGTTTATGGTTGATGTTATATGTGTACTAAATTGTTGATTCTTTAATCATCATCACTAATCAATTAGTTAAATGATCTTATATCTATGTTTTCATGTTTTTTGCAATTGATTTGCCATTCTGTATGCTTTTTTTATATATATGCATCAAAATATATATTTTTTATGTATTATATAAAAAATTCTCCCGAAACGCTCCTGCTCCCAGAAATTTTTGAAAATCGACGCTCCCGCTCCCGCTCCCGCTCCCGCTCCCTGCTCCCAACAGCCTAGGCCAAAATGTCCGCTAAAGGGGTGATGTCCTTCTAAATTAGGGTTTTATTTGTGCAAAAGTGAAATTTTGAAGGAATTGTTTAATATTATTTTGTAAAAGGGGCAAGATTAGGGTTGTTAACTTCTAATCTTGTGTTTTACCCTAAAGTATGTGGACAAACTATGTTAGCTACATTTTGTATAAATAGAGATCATAAGATCTCATTTTGATCATAGCTTTCCCTTGTGGAGAAGGATACTTAGCTGAAATTTTCGCTATTCTTGGAGCAATTCATCTCTCTTTTGCAATTGTTATGGTTTATCTTTGCTATTGATGGTGAAAAGTGATGCGCTATGCTTGGAGACTCTTTCTTATGCATGTGGATGGACTTAACTTGGAAGATTGGGGGTTTGATCTAGCTTTTTTGTGGAATTGGTAAGGGAAAATCTGCATTTATTGTCTTTTGTCTTGCTTTTTTCCATAATTATTGTTGGTTAGAACCTTTGGAGGAGTATAAGGGCATACACCCTCCCCAAGGTTTGTTCTCTTGCTTAAGAAAGGTCATTTTTTACAAGTTGTCTTGGAGAACTACAAGAGTGTACACCTTCCAAGGTCACCTTGGTTTGTTTTGCAAACACTAGGAAGTAAAAGGGCTTACACCCCTAGGGCTTTGTGGATCAAACATTTTAATCCAAGTTTTGCTTCTCAAGGTCAAATATTTTTTCAAGGTTGTGCCAAGAGAATTACAAGGGTGTACACCCTCTTGGCATCTCCTAGATTGACTTAGCTACACTTGGGAACTACAAGGGCGTACACCCCCAAGTGCTTAGCCAAACCATCTCTTTCATTGACCCCATATACCCAATAGCAAGGCACTAATCATATTTTAGGTTGCATTGGGGAATCAAAATTGTTGCATTGGGATATGTGAAAATACGAAGGAATCAACATGTTCAAATTGCTTTCTTTCTTTGATGTTCTAGGCTTGCTTTTGCCCCATAGGGTGTCTCAATTGGCTAAGTATTACTTATTTCTGTTACAAATTTATGCTACAGCCATTAGGGCTGCAGCAAACCCTCTTTTTCAAGCTCAATTTCTCACTCTTTTGCCATTGGAATTGGTTGAAAAGTTGGTTTTATAAATCTATTTGATGTTAGCTATTATTGGACAATCTTTTCGCTGATTTCTTGGGGTAAATGTTGCTGCTGTAGAAAAACACTGCTACAGCCACTTGGCTGTCATAAACATTACTCAGAAAGTTTATCTGTACAGCCATCTAAGTACCACTAAAGTTGCGCTAAAGTATTGAGAATTTATCTACATGTTTTATGCTTTGTAATTCAACTAATATTTGATGCTTTAAGTGGTTAAATTTGCAGTAGTTACTTGAATTCATTGCTGATATACATTTCTGATTACTGCTGTAATTAGGGACAACAAGCTTAACTTGCTTGTCCACCTAACATACTACATGCAACCTTGGCTTTTCGTGTGTCTCGAGCAGGTAAATCACTTTTGCAGGTATCCAAAGACTTGGCAGATTTAAAACCTTCTAGAGACAAGTCATCAAAGCCACTTTCCTTTTCCTTTATTGACCTTTAGGGGGATACTCCTCTTCATTCCCTTTTATCCATCTCAATCCCCCAGGGTCACCGAAATTGCCTCCCTAGAGTGACCTAGTCACCCTTGAAGTGCGGGACCTACATCAAGGTGACATTGGGTGTAGGATTCCCAAATTGTAGCACTTGCCTTGTGGTTGGGTTGGGCTTTTCCCAACCTACAACTTGCGCTATAACATACGCGATCCCTTGAACTCGACTACTGAAATTTTTTATGTTTTGACTTCCCATGACTTCTCTCCTAAGCCGAAGTTGAGCAAAGATAATGGAGAAAGATCAGAGAGCTTTGTAAAGATGTATACAAAGATGCCTGCACAAGAGTGGAGCAAGAACATGATCTAGACTTGAACTCGTGATCTCTTCGACCCTTGGAGAAAAACGCGGGGGTCTCTGAGATTTCTTGAGCAGATTCAAAATGTCATGTTGTTGAGGGTTTAACTATTGCACCAACCATGGAGCACACCAGAGCTACAATTCAACCAACAATTGCCTATGGGTGTGAAGAGACAAAAAGGGTTGCTGTTTGTTCTGGCGCCCACTGTGATAAATGAACCCATGTGTGCAGCTTGGGTTTCGATTCTTAGTGCCTTTTACTCAAGAATTAACACTCTCAACAATATGTTATACAACAACAACATCTACTTTTTTATTTGGAACGTTCAATAATTCACATATGCCTAGCTAGAATGCACCAACAATCATTTACCTGTCAACAACAAAGGAGGCGCTAACAGGTCATTTATATTTGATTGTTTAAAGGACTTCAGTTTCAAGCTCATACAAAACAAAACTACTTGATATTTGGAGAGCTTTCTCATTATTAGAGTGTTTCCCTTATTATATTGGAAGATCTTATTGATTATTATTTTGTTCTCAAGTAAAATCATTTTTAAGCTTTAAACCACTGTTGAATATATCGCCGAAATATCGGATATGTCGTCGACATTTTCCCCTGGTAGAAACTTTCCCTCGAAAATTTTGCGACATATCCTAAACTTTGAAAGTGTCCCGACACTTTCATTAACTCGCGACATTTTGCCAATGTGTTGTGAGTTGATACAATATGTCGGCATGCTGAGGTTTTTTGCGGGTGATATTTTTCTCAACACCTACCCACTTACTTTTCTTTGACACCTGGACAAAACGTTGACCTGGAAATGGTCGTTCATCTCAACACCTTCAGACAATTTTCACCTATGCGCTCACTTATTAACACTTGGGCTCTTGAGTGATATTTGATTGATGTTAATACGCTTCTCYCCGAGTGGGAATTTACCTTGACAGTGGAGACTTGGAGCTGCAACTTGGCAATCTGATTTACCACATGTAAGTTTACCTTTAACGTTTCATTTTATGAGGATTAGTGGCATTTTAACATTTTCAACTAATGGGATATATCACACATTTCTAGTTGAGAGTGCTTTGTTGTTGTTTATATACGCCGAGGGTTCTATTCTCTTCCGACGCGTTGAGAAATTATCACACCTCTCATGGGATTTCCATTGGCGCCATGTGTATGATTTTCCTAATTGTGGCTTGCTTTGATTGTTGTGACTTTGATCTCGGTGCTTGTGACATTTGGAGGATCGTGCTTGGTTTGGGATTGGTTTAATCATGGGAAAGATCCAAGATTTTACAAAGCTAAAATTTAAAATAAAGGTATATAAAAGAAAAAATATATTTTTACTTTTTATACATTTTAACATTTGGCTTGATTCCTGGTGCTTGGAGATTAGATAAGCAACCCAGTATTTTTTATTTGTCTAATTAGAACAAAATCATTTGATCACATTTATTTTGATCATTTGATGTGATTTTGTATCTACTATCATCCTATCAGGAACATGTGTCAGAATTTTCAGTGTAGTAATGATATGTGACTACTTGACATCTTATGCATCTTATTTATTGGTTGTATTTTCATATTTATGTAGCAAAGTGTTTATTTGATGTTGTTGTTGCTTTACAAGTTTAAAAAATTGAAAAAAATGAGTGTTTTTGTATTTTTTTGAGGTCTTGCGACATTTTCCGACATTTTCCGACATTTTCCGTCGATGTCGCCGAGAAGTTACATTCCGGACCCTCGCCGACACTTTCCCCGACACGACATATACAACATCACTTTAAACCGTCAAAAAGAAGAAAGGGAGAATAAAAGTGTAATTAAAGACTTGCAAAGATTCATTATAAAGGGCAACTTCAGAGCCACCTTGTGAGGGTGATATTGATTGTAAGCCAATAATTTTTGGCTAGCTTTGAATCATAATTGAATACTTGTCAAAGCATTGTGAAGGAGAAAGTATGTTGAAGATTTCTCATTATATTTGGGCATGTTACCCCCCTTCTCACCTAGGTGTAACTAGAGGAGATCATGTCTCATGGCACCTGCAATGAAGACATGGATCTCGATGATGATGATGATGATGATTGGTATTGTTCATAGGAAAGAACCCCTTGGATGCCTCCCCCCTCATTCAACTCAACTCATTGCACTTGATCAACATAGTTCAAACTTCATCCGATGATGGTGGTCTAACACACATGAGGTACACTAGTCATTGTTTCATACAAAGTGTCATATTTAATGCATTAGGCATTTAGGTGAGGACCATGGGTTGAAGTCATATAATGAATTGTGAGCCTGGAAGTTATGCTTTTTGCCTTTTTTCACTTTGGTCGCCATCATTTGTGTCCTAGTCCAATGATTTCACTCTTGGGGAATAGGGGTACTACCGGGGGGATTTGATAGGGGTAACGTCCCACTCCCTTTCATACTTAACACTTTCCATCCTGGGGCCTTTCGCAATGTACCAAACTTCGAGTAATGGTTGTTACATGTACACCAAAAAGCTTCGTGGTTCATTCTCCTCCGAGAAGGAGGGATAGAATACCGAGTTTGATGCAACTACTTGAAAAATGAATAAGAAAAATAAACCATGTTATAAAAGAAAGAAGAAATGAAGGGATAATAAACGAACAAATCAAAAGCCCAAGGTTAGCTTGAGCTCTGCCCCCTCGGTATGAGGCGATCGTCCCTAGTCCTTATGCACTGAATGCACATCAATTAAAAGTATTTAGTCCTCGTAAGAAAAATAATGAATGCTTGAGACCTGAAAAGGGGATTTAAGCAATAAAAGAATATCAAAAGGCAAAAAATGGGTTTGGAATACACACTGTCGAGGAAAGGGTATCTCAAGTAGCTAGCGCTCCTTCTACAAAGGTTCTCATGGAGATTGACAGAGCATGGTACCTTGCATGTCAATGACTCCATCACCATGAACTAACACCATGCCATTTCATTCACCACACATCCAAATTTTGTGGTTTTTGAGGTAGTTCTTCATTGAGGCTCAACTTAGGGGTTTCAACATGAAGACTTGGAGATGATACCGATTCGTATTGCTTTGCTGGTATTATTGTTCAGACTTAAGATTGAGGGGGGGATTGTTAGCCTATGACTCGTAAATTATCATGAAGTCCTACACCACCTTTGTATATTTCACATTATGGGATATAGTTTTTATCCTAAGTGTGTTCTAGATCCTACTTTGCCTCCTCCTTGTCTTATCTCTTGATGAGGTGTTGGTGTGAGAGAAAGTCTAGTTTATGAGGTGGTTTCATTCGTGTATTATGTATTTGTGTCATTGGAATGAATATAAAGAGTACAATATGGATTGAAGCCTTTTCTGCCAAGTTCTTGTGTCTCTTGCCTGTCTTGTGCTCTATTTCTTAACATTGCATCGCATTATGGAAAGTACATTATATGCAAGTACAATAGAAGGTGACTATTTATATTCCACATAATTAAACCCTAATCAAAAGTGACTTAAATTGATGTAACTTATGACATAACAACTATGTACCATGTACTAAGATGTACTTTATAGGTGACTATGTAGTATGTACCATGTACTAACATGATTAAGAGGTGACTAAAGTAGGTGTTAGAGGTTATACCCATTATGTATACTTTATTTTCCTCCTATAATGGTCATACGATAAATTATACCAAGCTTATCTCTAAAATATACAAACTTATCTAGATCGTGAGGCTTTGTAAATATATGTGCAGTTTTCTCTTGAGTTGAACAATATTGTGGCTCTATTTGCTATTTTCTAGATAGGAAAGAAATAAGAAACTATTGAAGTTTGGAAGAAGATTTGAGGGTGAGATAGAGAGAAGAATGCGATCACCAAATGGAAGGAAGAGATGGAGTACACTTCTAAAGAGCTTATGGCAAATGAACAAGAGGCACAAGGTGATTTGTCTAAAGACCAAAGTGAGGAAGTTGTTTTGGAGGAGCTGTTCAACATGTTGGATATTGAATGTGAATGTGGAGATGGTGTTGGCGAGACGGTATCCACAACTAGAATTGAGAGTTGAGGATGGTCGCACCGATGCTAGAGGAGCAAACTATGAGATTCAATGTCATAATCATGTCTTCATGTTTGTAACATGGGACCTCTATTAATGTTAGTTTTTTGGTTGTATAAATTCTAGTGGTTAGTAACATGCGATCAATGCAAGATGAAATGACGAGGTTAGAGCTTGGTGGCCAAAAAACAATATTTTCTCAAGGGTGTTATAAATATGTGACATAAAATAATATATGCAAGAGAGTATGCTACTCATGTCTTGTATTATTGCTACATCATCATGAATAAAACATGTGTTATATTATGTCCATTCTCATGTGATTCTCATTTATGTGTTTGCATTCCAAAACTTAACATCGTGTCAAAGCGGGTCTAGAGTCTAGACTTTATAAACGTATGCAAAGATTTGAGAAGTTGATAAGTAATCTCAATGAGATGGGAGAGAGTTAAAATCCAATGAGAGAAAAGAGAGTATTAATTTTCTTAAGGTTGGAAGGTTCATATATTCAAGTTTTAATATTTCCAAATATTTCAAAACTTATTCATGTTTGTAACAGTTGGTATTCCAACTAAATTATCAAGGGATGCAATTTTTTTTAAAGTTTGCTGAAACTTGTAGCAATTGTCACAACGATTTCTTTTAGTAAATTTTTTGGGAGAAGAGAATGTATGCTCACAATTTAAATGAACACAATAACACGTGTACACTAGCAACAATGGTAGTTGTTAAGCCCCATGTTTTTCTGCAACAATGAAATTAGGAGAAGCCTGAAACTATCATTTGATAAAATCGAGCTACAATATAAGGCATTGTAGAAGCAAGCAATAAGACCCCAAACAAAAATAATTGCGCAGACAAATGGCATATGCTCATGTTTCTAGTTAATATTGCAGGAACGCAGAGGGAAGATGAACAACACATGAAATTTAAAAAATGTTAAACCCATTGAAGGAGAATGATGCCCATGTGAAATCACGTTAAATAAAATATAAGAAATTAGGTTTATAAGCCTTAAGCTTAGGTGGAATATCACAGGAAACATTTAGGCAAAGGGGGTGAAGGAACATGAAGAAACAAGCAGATAAATGTGGATATAATTTAGTGCAGCAGTTGTGGAAATGTCCAAACAAAATAGAGGTCAAATATGGCAATGCCAGCTCCAGAAAACTAAAAGCTTGAACCTGACAACAACTAGAGCTACACAAGAGTGAAACATGGGCAGTGAAGTTGTATGATGCACTATAGGTTGGACGGAACTACGATGTCAGCTGTTTTTACCATAAATACAAAAAAATTGTCACCTGAAATTGTGTGGAAAAGCATTTAGTTTAGAAAATGAACGCTTAGAAAACCAATTGAAGGAAATAGTAAAACTATAGCAGATTTTTAGAGAGAATGTTCTTCTTCAAAATCAAAGAACCTACATAAGTTTCTGCTAGTTTCTTCTTGAATGGGGGAGAGGTGAAATCAGAGATTACTACGACGTATACTTCCTTGGGTGTGCAATTTACTAGCCCTAGATTCAACATGAGTCCTGCTTAGCAAGCTTGGCTTAGTAAGGGGTATGCATACTTTTTCTGTAGTTGAGCACCAATGTTTCCTTATTCACTTCCAGTGCATATGCTTGAAAATATACCTTTTCTTCACAATTATCAAACACATTGTTTTTTATGGTTTTGAGATTTGAGGACCCAATTTACCGCGTGTTGATTGGGCACAGATGGAGAGAGTCCAATCCATCTTGCTTGAGTGTGTGATTCGTTGCAAATGATCAGTTTCCCAGGTTATCATTCATGTCGAGTTTGTAGCATGAATACATGAGATGCAAATTCGATATGTAGCATTTAGCTTACAGTCAAAACTTTCTATATAATGCAGACTCTTATTTACTTATACATGCAAGTGTAGTATGGAACTTGTTGAATTGTCTTAACATCCTTTCATGATATTCTGGCAATGTAATTGTAGAGTAATACCATGTTTTGATAAATTCTTAGCGCATGATGAAGACTACACCATTTATGTTCATAGAACATTTTGGGGTTGTTACTCTGACCTCCATGCCATAACACATGCTACTTCTGTGTTTGATTTCTCCAGGATTTTATGAGTGGAAAGACTATTTTTCGTAACATCATGAGCATCCTTATGCTAGGTGTGAATACAATTCTGGAAGACCGCACCAGCCAACTTTATGGCCCTGGCCTAGAGGAAGCAGTGCATCTTTGTCTTGAAATTATTCTTCTTGCATTGGAAAAAGATGCATCTCTTGCAGATTATTGGAGTCCCGTATACCAGGCAACTTTTACTCAACTTTTTGATTCTCAGCAATTCTTTTAATAGATTCTTCTTAGAAGTAAAAATGTGAAAGGAGGAAGCACCCTTTTTTTAGTAATAAATTGTTGGGTAAAATTGATTTAGATTGGAAATAAAGAGTTCACATCATCCAGTTTTCTTATTTGTTTTTACTGCATTTTTTGCAGCGAATAGATGTAATACTTTCCCATGATAGTCGTCAAATAGTTACGTTGCTCGAGTATGTGCGATATGATTTGTTACCCTCGATTCAACAATGCTCCATTAAAATCATGAATATTCTCAGGTACACATTCCTTCTGTTTTGAAGAGCTAACTTATTGCACTTGTAGATTGCAGATGGAGAAATGTTGCACCAATGTTTTTAATCCATGGAATGGATAGATTTACATAGCAGATGCATTTTATTTACAAATTTAAGCAATGTGTGTTTGAGGTCATTAATTGATCTAGGAAATGAACGAAATACATCCTTACTTGTTGAAGACCTGAACAAAGGTTATAATATTGGCATAAAAAAATCATAACTCGAGGTATATGGTATAAATTATAATAGTAAATACTGAGTGCCTTTAGTGTTGGAGATATGTCACACTCACACCCACTTAGTATTACTTTTTTCTAAGTTTACTAGTCTAATGTTGAGGGCACCATCCATAGATGAGAATATTCCCCACTTATATAGGGCGCTATATCCTCTTCAGTCTTGTCCCAGTTACACTTCAGTTAGACTAGTTGGTCTTGACCCAGTTACACTTCAGTTAGACTGGTAGAGTAGAGTCATGCATGGCAACTTCAGTTTTATCACATGCATGAGGCCAGGAGGGTGCATATCACATGCATAAGGCCAGGAGGGTACTTATCATGTGCATGCATGTGTTTCTCTCCACTCCACTCGTGCCATTCAATTAACTGATGACTGCATGGCCAGTTAGTCTAGGTGGCACTTGACTCCGATTTGTGTTAGTGAGTCTCCAGATCTCTCTAGATCACTACTATGGTGCATTAGTTACTCATGTAGCCTATATCTATTGTAAATTATTCGCCTATATCTATTGTAAATTATTCACTCTTTGAGTGTGGAATAGTGGTTAATACAATTCATTATTCTTTCTCTCATTCTTGTCTCTCTCTCTCTCTGTGTTTCTTTTGCAAGCTTTGTGTGAATTTCTACCAGCTAGGTTTTCTGTGCAGGTTTCAACAAAACATCACATCTAGAAGCATTTGGGATAGTGGATTGAAACTTATTGCCTCAATACTATTTGGTGTTTTATTTCATTGATGTGAAGAATAATCTGTGTAACAAACTTCTGCATGAGCAATGCACCAAATTTACCATGGAGTAAGCTGTTACTGTACCTTCTCTGTTTAAAAGAGTTCCAAAGGAAGTATGGCAGCTAAAGCGATTCACTTCATGTACTTCTTAGAAGTCATAGATGTGATATGGGTAATTATTTGTGCATAATGAACATGGGTGTGCTCTTGGATCCAAAATCCAACACACACACACACTTTGTTTGTTTTTAATTAAGCACATGAACTCTATAGCTACTGTGATACTTATCAGCAAATAGTCCAATTGATTCTGGTAAAGCAGTTTAAAATACTCCATATAGGAATTTATAACATAATTTTTATGATAAAAAAAAGTCTTGATGCAAAGATGCCAGCAAAACCAATGCAATTCATTTAGGTTCATGACCTTGTTGGTAATTAGGTGCCCAACAGGAAGTTGGTTGTTTTCCAGGTTCCATCTTTTTACTTTTATTTTTCTTGTTTTATAATTTGAAATTTATTTTTAATTAAATTCTGTTTGGTTGTTTTCTAATAAGGAGGGTTCTATCAATCATGTAATTCAAGCAGCATGGTATTCCATTGACCCAACCCAATTGATAATCTTTAGGTAACCAGCGGCTATATGGATCTAATTCATATGAAGGTTAGTTGGTAATAAACAAAAGAAAGATATTCCTTGATCTTGATGATTTACAGTGTACATTCATTGCTTAATATACTATAATATTATTCAATGGACATTCTTATTCCACTATAATGCTTTGGTTATTGGATTTGGTAAACCAACTTACTTGCACCTAGTGCTTTTGTTTCTAGTTTAGATCTGATAAACAATAGAATTCTGCTGCCAAGCAATGACAACCAATCACTGTCTCAGCATGAGCCACAAATCCTTGTCGTTTAAACCACCACACACATTGTGTATAATAATTGTGTGCTTATATCAAGGAGAAAAAATTTAATGAATTTTCATTAGAGGTATTGTGGCTATAGAAGAATTTATTCATGGTGGAAGCAAAGATGCCACTATTTGTGGAATGTTGAAATTTTGGTATGCTCGTTTAACCATAGACAATGTCACATCATTGTCACCCAACCATAGGCATTCACATATGCCACCCCTGAGCACACTAACCTTTACTTAGAATAATTCCGGCAAGCCTACTTCAGAACCAATAGATAAACCGTTGTTGCTAGCTGTAACAACAACTCAAGACAAGTAGAGCGCTCCTCCAAGGGTAGTTCACAAGAGAGAGAGTCTCCATATCCACAGAACAAGTACCATACACAACTGCAACAGCTGCAACTGCACTACTCTCTTAGACTTGCGCCACACTTAGCAAGAATATCACCAAGAGTATCACCAAGAATGTCAACAAGAGAATCACCAAGAGAGATCGAGACCAAGAGATGACTATGCGCCCTTATTCCTCCTTTGCAACTACAGTTGCTTCTACAACTGCAACTCTCCACAAGACTTGCGCTCTGATTGGGTGTACATATAAGCTAAAATGTCCTCTATTTATATTAATCTGTCTAGTGACTTTTCTGGCTGGGTCGACCTGACTTTCTAGTAATTATATTTTTTGTTTATCTTTTTCCTGTGGAGCCAAATTGTATTTTTGTAAGAAAATATTCTAATATTATTTATTCTGCTAGGCCGATTTGTCTTCTAGGGTTTCCACACATCTGTTTAATGGTTCACTTGCTTTCGGAATATTCTATTCTAAGTCATAGGTTACACGTGGAGGTTAATACTTCCCGCAGCTACCAAAACATCAACACTCCCTCTTAGCTAGGGAGGTATTAACTAAGATGTTCTTTATGTAGGTCTCAAACACATACATCCATCTCACATGGCATGGGAAAGACTCACATGGTCTTGTAGACCAATCTACAGGTAGCATCACCATAGCCACACATGCTATCATATGATTAAATAGATCATGTAGCAAGTATCACCATCATAGCTACATATTAGCCATCATAAGAAGTTCTGCACTTTCACTGGAGTAGCGTACCAACTTTTGTTGGAATAGCATACCAACCTGCGTTGGGGTAATATATCAGCCCGCGTTGGAGTAGCATACCAACCTACACTGGGGTAACGTACCAACCTGCGTTGGAGTAGCATACCAACTTGTGCTGGGGTAATATACTAGCCTGCGTTGGAGTACCAACCTGCGCTGGGGTAGCATACCAACCTGCATTGGAGTACCAATCTGCGTTGGAGTAGCATACCAGCCTACGTTGGAGTACCAACCTGCGCTGTGGTAGCATACCAGCCTGTTTTGGAGTACCAACCTGCGTTGGGGTAGCATACCAGCTTGTGTTGGAGTACCAACCCGCGCTAGGGTAGCATACCAGCCTGCGTTGGAGTACCAACCTGCGCTGGAGTAGCTCCCACTATTGGGGATCACATCACTTCCCGCTACTGGGGAATACATCAATTCTCACTACTGGAGAAAACTATTTGGACCACTCCAAGCTTGTCCCTGATAGAGGCTTGGTCAACATATCTGTTACGTGTTCGTCGGTAGCAATATACTGGAGCAAGTGTCTCATCATAGTCTTCTCCCTCTAGCTGGGAGAATCCTCTGGACACAAATTAGGCTTTGTGCATCTCTAGGCTATTTATCTGCAACATGCTTGATCTTGTAGATCAACTTGGAAGTCACCATTGACTTCCCTTTTGGTCTCGGAACAAAGGAAAATATATATATCCTAGTCAACTGACTCGATTCCTCCTCGGTCATTGTAGCAAAGTCTACTGAAGTGAGGGAATCTTCCCATAAGATCTCATATCTCCTTGAAGCCTCTAACGTTTCGATCTAGCCTTCTCAGCCCATGGCACCTATCTGTCAGTCCTGGAAGACGTCTCTCTTCAGTCCTTGGAAATCATTAATGAAGTAATTGCTGGATTATACTGTCTTTGACTGAGTCAAAGATGATTCGCTTGACCTTTGCTTGACTCTTCCTGAAGGCCGCTCTCCCTGCATTAGAGGTGGGTTCCTCCATCACTATGGTCACATACTGCTCAAGATCATGCTCGTGCAAGATATTCATTATCCCGAGCTTCCACACATTGAAGTTGGAAGCTACTTCAAGCCTATCCTTGACCCTGACAGAAATAGACGATGCCATGGAACTCACACTGGAAATTGATCAAGCTCTCTTGGATCTGTGTGTACCTTGTTCCTGCACTTCAACAAGCTCTTTCACACCCTTAGCTCTGATACCATGTTAAATTATCGAGCTTGATTTAACATGCAGATTATTTTTTTAGTTTCTTCAACGCTTTAAACATAATTTGATTTATTAACCAACAAAATGTATATTCGAAATGATGAACAGAAGTAGGAGAGGTACTCAAATAGAATCTCACACATGCACAAGAATTTACCTTGGGGAAACCCTATACAGGGAGAAAAACCCCGACAAACAATCTTCCTTTATTGCAAATAATATGTAAGATCAAGTACAACAATCCACCATGAAAATACCTGACTGTTAGACCAACAAACACTAAAACTTCATTGACTTTTACAACTGATATAAACAACACTATTCGCTGTCCTTTATTGCTGCTATGGACAACACTGTTCGCTGTCCTTTACTGCTGATATGGGCAACACTGTTCATTGTCCTTTACTGCTGATATAGACAACACTAATCATTGTCCTTTATTGCTGATATAGACAACATTGTTCGACTCCTTTACTGCTGATATAGACAACACTAATCGCTGTCCTTTATTGCTCTGGATTCTTCAATCTTGCGTTGAATAACCTGTGTATTTAGAAGAGGAGGTCGAGCTCTGTATATAAAGGCATGGAGAGGAGAGAAGAGTGGACTTAAATTAGAAGGAGCCTGCATGTCTTTTGCCACTAGACTCAACTTGAATTAGTAACTTGACTTGACTAAACTTTGCATGCCAACTCGCCCTTGAGACTTTGCTTATGCATGGCATGCAACTTGACATGCAACTAGACATGCATGCAATGTAACTGTTAGAATATGATGGATGTGCTCGTTTAACCATAGACAATATAGAAATATTGTCACCCAACCATAGGCCGAAGCCACACCCAAGCACCTTAACCTTGACAGAGAATCATTCCGGAAGCAAACCCTAGACTGGATAGCCAAACAAAGGTGGCACACCTTTCTCCAAGGATAGAACACCAGGCAAGAGTAACAAGAGCTGATCAGAGAGTCCAAACCATAACCAAGAGAGACTCCAAGCCAAAACCGAAATCTCCTAGTTGCAGCAGCTCTCCTCGAGACTTGCGCACAAACTGGCCAACTGCAGTGCGCACAAGTGTTTCTCCTGTAGTTCTAAGAATCCTGGCTAGAATGAAGACTGGCCTCCTATATTTATAGTATTTCTGGCAGACTGCCTGGGTCGACTTCTCATTCTGAGTACTAATTCTTTAGTATATAACATTTCCTTTAGCCGACTTCTTCTCTTGGAGGCTAGTAACCTAATACAAGTCATTCTCTTGAGCCGACTTGTCTTCTAGGGTTATTAACCAATTAATTAGGGTTTCCTCTTGCTTCCCGGAATATTCTATTCTCGTCAGGTTTACAAGTGGAGGTAAATACCTCCCGTAGCTACCATAATATCAACACTCCCTTCTAGCTAGGGAGGTATTGAAGGTAATGGTCTTGACGACAAACATACCATTCACCCGGTAGCATCAACATAGTCGTATAGACTAACTCATGATTAGATCACGAGCACCATCATCACTATCGGTGTCATCAACTGCATCATCTCTCGAAACCATACTCCTTCTGAATAATCAGACATGATGCTGGATAAGTCACTCACTCCATAGAGTGACATAATAGCCATTCTTCTAACCCAGACATATGTCTTAGAAGAATAAATGTCCTGGACCATTTTCCGTCTGGGGAATCTTTGTCCATTGATCATCCATCTAGCTGATAATCGTTTCCAACACTACTGATAGTTTTCAAGGCAATCAGAACAATGTCATTCAATAAAACACAACTGTGTCTATCCATAGTAGTACACAACTACAATCCAGTGGTACATTGCCGCACCAAGTAGCACACAGATACTTGATCAGTGACATATAGTCACAATCAGTGGAACACATCCACCACAGTAGTATACATCTACTGTCCAGAGACATACAGTCTCCATAACAATCATATCATCTGATATCAACCTGCACAGAAAACATTGTTATGATATAAACTGAATCATCTGGGCCATTCTTCCACTCACATCTGTGAGATTTGGAAGAACATCTGCCCTCAGAAGGTAAAACATCAATGCCGAGCTATCTGGACTATTCTTCTCAAGCAAGGAAGAATGACTCTCCCGATTTCTGAGCCTGGACCATTCACCTATCTGGGCCATTCCTTCGACACTAAACAAAGTGCAACCTGGAGAGAATGATTCTGCCCTAGGGAATGCCTGTCCCTGATTGCTGAACCTGGACCATTCACCTATCTGGGCCATTCCTCCGGCACTAAACAAAGTGCAACCTGGAGAGAGTGAATCTACCCTAGGGAATGACTGTCCAGACCATTTCTTAAGGAAGTGACTGTCCTGCACCAACCTCCAAAACGGACCATTCTTCGAAAGTGCTCACAACTGTGAGTTTCGAAAGAATGACTGTTCGACGAGGCAGACCAGTCTTCTTGACCACTACTGAGAGTGACTGTCAAGAAGAGAGACTGTCCTAGACCATTCCCAATGTTGACCACAAGGGGAATCACTGTCTATGGTACATCAACAATCCATCGAACCATTTTCATTACGAAAATGACCGTTTGATCTGGACCATTTTCCGAACTGGAAAATGCATGTCCGTCGAAAATCTCAAACCACTTTCCGAATTGGAAAGGAACTGCTCATCCTGGACCATTTTTCGAACCAAAAAATAACTGTCCATAAATCAATAACACATCAGTGCTCCCTCCCAACCTGGGAGTCATCTCTTCCTTTTTCAATAAGGAAGTCGTCTCCACGAGCTCCAGCTTGAGTACACAAACTCTTTCATCTTGGACAGAGGCTTTACCAAAAATGTCTGCTTATCTTCTCATCTGTGGAGATATATATATAGGAGAACCACTTCTCTTTTCAGGACTTTATCTCGGAGAATGTAAGGCTTGATCTCAATGCACTTCAGTCTTTCTGGAACACTGGTTTTCTTTGAAGGCTTCATATAGCCCTGATCAATATAGTATATCATTGTTGGATTCATCTTTTGTTTCCTGCTAGCTCATAACATCGTGGCAAGGGTCAAACTGGAACATATGCAAGTGGTACTTCTTATGCCATCATGAGAGCTTTGTCATGGATTGGCAATTTATCATCTTGAGCTTCTGAGTAACCATTTTGATACAATATCTCTGTTATAGAAGGTTTTTCACCATGCTACTACTGTGCATTGGAGGTTCTTCACCAAGTTGTCTTCTTCCATCTGCATTCAAAGGTCTTTTCCTGGTATACTTCAAAGACTTGAGGTGTTTCTACATACATTCTTTGTTCAATTATTCTGGAGAACAGTCTTTGCATTCATCTGATGTAAAACTCCAAACCATGGATATTGTGGACAATATAATAGCTCATGTAGAGGTATGTCTGGTTTACTTGGAACAAGCAATCATCATAGTCTTCTCCCTCCATTTGGGAGAAGCTCTAGTTCTGGATCTCACAATGCTTACATTCATAAGTCTTCCATACACTGTTCTTCATCAGTTCCTCTGCTTGATTGCTTTTAGTGAGTTTAGATCAAGCTGGTAGTCTTGTGATTCTCGATACAATGACTGGTTGTTCTGGATTTTCCTTCTCTCTTGGAATCTTCATGTTCTTCCTCATGTTTTTCTTTAGCTCTTAGGTCCATGGAGTTCTCTATAGATTCCATGCCCTGAAGATTCCAACTTCTTTCTTTCATCATAGGATCATGGATGTGGATGGACAATCGAGAATACTTTAAGGCTTTTTTTCAAAGAAGACTTCTTCTAAAGTCAAATGAACACATGTTTCTCTTCATGGTTGCTACCATTGATGGGAACATGGATAGATACTTCATCATCTTCAATGGATCATATTATTTAGGATTAGCTCCCTCCTAATCTTTGCTTCATGTATGAATGCATGCTCTTATTTTGGAATTCTGTAATTAGCTCCCTCCAACTAAGAGAGCCCACGCTTCCGTCTGCATCCTTATTGCCTTCTGCAAAGTGTCATAAGCAATGTTGTAAAAATCGTTTCGGGGAAAAAATCGCCGGGGTCCAGAAAACAACGTTTCGTCAAAATCGACAAAACATCGGGAAAAAATCGGCAAAAAATCGGCAAACTTAAAAAAATACAAAAATATTCATTTTTTTTTAATTTTTGAAACATTTAAAGCAACAATAGCATCAAATAGACAGATTGCCACATGAATATGGAAAGAAAACTGATATATAAGATATATAAGATGTCTAGTGATACATCACACATCAAAAATGAATCATGTCCTGATTCCTGAATCCTGAGTCATCAAAAAATAT
>ML776576.1:1271661-1308551 GCA_009831015.1 Picea engelmannii | reverse complement strand
ATATATATATATATATATATATATATATATATATAAATATAATAGATGCTTCCTGGACGCTTCGCTTCCTAGGATTTTTTGAAAATGACGCTCCCGATGCTTCGCTTCCTAAAAACGCTCCTGCTTCGCTTCGCGCTCTGGTAACACTGATTTCAAGTCTTTTCTCAAGCATTTTGAAGCATAATTATTGTGGCTATTACAAATTTATCATTGCTGTTATAAACTGTTATACTGCTGCAATTCCATATCAGCTAGTCTATTTTTTAGGAGTTCATTGTCTTATGAAGCATTGATATCATTTTGGTATTTGGAAAGTGCCATTTTTTCTCTTTGTTGTCTTGTTCTGGGCAGGTACACAACATTACTCTTTTGCTTCATCTCTAATAAGACACAAGAACCTTTTGACTTGAGTGACCTGTGAGAGGGGAGGGACTTTCTTGTATCATTTGCCTTAGCCTTCTCAAACCCTCAGGTCACTGGGGACATCTTTGCTGGGGTACTGTGACATACTTTTAAATAAAGGGATTTCCTATTAAGGTGACAGTGATAGGTCACTCCTAGTTACACCAATTTTGTATCCACTTGCCTTGGGCTTTGGGCAAGTACAAATTGTGCGATAACAGGTCCCATTAGATCACTATGGATGAGCTCCAAAGGAAAGGAGGCCCTCCAATCCTTGCCTTTCTCAAGCTTCTCTTGGGGATGTTTGGCAAGAACGCATCCTTGACAAACTCATTTTGAAAAATGTATGTTGGGCAAGCTAGTGACCATATCTTGTTTGCATAGTTGCTGCATATATTTGAAGTTCCGATGGTTGAATTTCTTGTGCCATAATGTACTAGTATCATCAGCATGCGTCGGTAGTAAATCAAAATCAAATTTAGCAATTAATTTAGTGAAAGTGTACAAACAAGATCGATGGTTTACCTCACCAACAACAATCATGGAGTTATAATGCATATCGGATATGGTTACGGAATTAGGTGTGAATTCCACCCTTTTTTCTGTACTAGAATGCGTTATCTGATAAACAAAGAGTAGATTCATGGAGAGTTTTGTAACATGCAAGACGTTCTCAAAACTTCTGTGTTGAAGTTCTACTCTCCCTTGGCCAATGATCTCAACTGGGTTGTCATCTCCCATGAGGGTGGGAGGACCTGTGCATTGAGAAGTAGAAGATAAAACATTCTCTGTTGTAGCCATATGGTGGGATTTTCCTGAATCTAAGATCCATGCATCAAGAGAAGTGTTAATGGCAATTAGTGCATGGGAGTTACCCTATTTGGCTTGATCTTCCGGCTTTTTCTTGGTAGCTTTGGGAATGTGATCCCCGAGGTTGTTCTTCTGAAGAATCTGCGCCATCTAATCAATCTATTTCTTCATGCATGCAGACTCGGGATAATAATCGCGGTTGTAGTAACCACATTTGGTCTTCTATTTTTTTCCCCTTCCACCTTTGGAGCCTAAGGAATCATCGAAGGGTTTGGAGTGCCCTTCCCTGTTTGGCTTTGCATGCGCCTTTCCCGTGCTTTTTTGCTTGTTCTTCGGATTGCATTGGATCCCTTGATTATCCCCATCTTGATGAGCTTGTCTTTCTTGAGTTGATTTATCAACACCGCATCCTTTTAGATGAAGGAGGAGGGACTTGAACTTTGTAAAGAAGTCCTTGATGTTATCAAAATTCCTCGGATCTAAGGAATTTAGCTCGGCCTCGAGCATATGGCCTCCAACTTTGTCCAAATCTCATATGGTCTGGTACAAGCTTCAACAAGAAACAAAAGCTCGAGGGACATAAACACACAGTGGAGGCCGTAAGACTCATCCATGTGGTTGAGATACCTGTTCTTCTCGAGAGTAGAAGTTGGCACAATCTTTGTCGCCATAGTAATCCGGTACAAGCCTCTGCATCTTACCTTATGCAGAATTTTCAGCTTCCACTCAAAGTAGTTATGAAGCATGAGAAGTATTGCCGACAAGTAATCCATTTTTTTTGACTGCATCTTCCTTCTGTACTTGCAAATATAAATGCTTATGTGATTTCTCCTAGCAATCAAGGCTCTGATACCATGTGAATTTTTCACAGTGAACCTAGCTAGTAGAAAATGAACATGCAAAGTTTGCGAGAGAGAAGAGAAGAGAGTAGAATGAAAGAATTGTATTAACTATTGAGTAAAATGGTAAAATACACATGATATACTCTACATGGCTAAGTGAAGTCACCATAGTAGTGATCTAGAGAGATCTAGATACTCACTGACAAAAACCGAAGTAATTTGCCACCTAGTCCTTGTTAACTAGTTCATGCAATCATCAGTTAACTGAGTCACACATGTGAAAGTTAGTGAAACACATGCAATCACAAGATATTCACCCTTTTGGCCACGTGCATGAGATATGCACACTCTTGGTGAGAAACTGAGGTGAACATGCAACTGCTGGTGATAAAATCGAGGTTGCCATGCATGAGTGACTTCTTCTAGTCTCACTGAGTTGTAATTGTCTCTGAATTGAAGATGGAAGGCTAATTTGTAGGGGAATATTCTCAAGAGAGAATATTCTAATCTATGGAAGAACCCTCAACATTGGATTATCAAGCTTAGGAAAAGAATTACCTAGGTGAGTGTGTAATATTTGCAACAAGTTATTTCTGAGTTTGTGTTGTGTTTTGCCAAGTCATTGAGTTGACTCCCCATTTTGGGTTTGCCGAGTCTTTGCAGTGTCTGTTGTGTGACTCTAGTGCAAGCCACTTTTCTTCAGTGCTTCATTGCCATTTTCTTCTGTAATGCATTTCTTAAAACTCTTGTTATTTGCATTGACATTTTAAAGTGGATTAATAGTATCTATATGATTTCCATTTAAAGTAATCGATTATATGTTTTAAATTTCTATTGCATACAGCATAGCCAGGTTCACTTATTTGTGTTTTTATTACCAGTGGCCGTATGGTTCAACTTGTATCAATTATTATGGAGGCAGATGCTGCGGGTAACCTAATAGAAGACTATGCATCTTGCTTAGAAGCACGGGCCCAAGATTTTCAGGCACCAGAAAATCCAAATGAGGATAGTGGCTTCTTAATCTTACAGGTGGAAATGATATTTTTCTTCTCTTCAGTCTTAGTCTTGTATTATTGTTTATAAGATGTTTAACTTTATCTTATGCTATTCGTTGATGCTGCAGCTTCTTATTAATAATCTAAGCCGACCTGCACCAAATGTCAGCCATCTGCTGCTCAGATTTGATGTTGATGTGCCTGTGGAGAGGACCATTTTGCAACCTAAACGGCATTATAGGTTTGAAATATAACATTGAAAATTCTATTTGTATCTTCTGGATGCTTTGAATTCAGTTTAGTTTTGTAGTCTGATATAATTGGTATGTGTACCACTTTATTGCAGTTGTTTAAGGGTTATTCTCAATATTCTCGAGACGCTTTCAAAGCCTGATATTAATGCAGTTCTTCATGAGTTCGGGTTTCAGGTTGAAAAAGTTTTGTCGCTATTACTGCTTTGCAATGATGTTTTCTTATGAATAATCTGTTCGATCTGAGTTTTAGGAAATTATATAGATACAATTCTAGTAGGAGGCCAAACTGGACATGCTAGCCCTCCTTGGTTATGTAGGAATTGGGGATTTTGCGTGGCTCTTTGGCTTCTAGATGCAAAATTCATGACAAACATTTTTATTGACTTATGTTTTAATATATGATGCATTTTGATTTCAGCATTGTTAATGTAACAAACCTTCTTTTGTGCTTTTGTTCTGCAGCTGCTTTATGAACTTTGTGTGGATAGGGTAACTGGTGCTGCTATGGTAGATCTACTTCGCTCTGAAAAATATGAGTTCTTTTCAAAGGTACCTATCAGTTTCCTGTAGTTTTTTTTCTTTGGTGTTTTTGTAT
The DNA here is from genome assembly GCA_009831015.1 of Picea engelmannii. Taxonomy (NCBI): domain Eukaryota; kingdom Viridiplantae; phylum Streptophyta; class Pinopsida; order Pinales; family Pinaceae; genus Picea; species Picea engelmannii. The sequence continues at coordinate 1,304,650 of ML776576.1, read as the reverse complement.
TTATTACAGTATATTTAGTTAGACATGATTGTTCCAAGTTATGGATTTGACTGTTTGTTCTTCATTTCAGCACTTGGATACATTTGCAAGTGCGCCACTTCCAAAACGCAATAACAACCAGGCCCTTCGTGTTAGTGATCTTCAACAGGTATGGTGAATCAGAAATATCTGCTTTGCTTCCTGTTTTATGGATGGAATATTTCAAAGAATTTCTGATTTCAATGTTTGGCCACTTTTGAGTTTATTGTTAAAATTTTTATAACTTTCCTGATCAGTTGATGGACTTATTGGTTTTCATTTGCTTCATTGGTACTCCATTACTTGTTAGTCATTTGAAGGGTCTAGTATGTTTGATATGGATCTTTAAGTTTGAAGTTAGATCTGATACATTTTGTGTTAATGCTAGTTGTAGTATGTGCACTCTTTTAAAGACTGCTACTCTATGAATTTTGATATTGTACTTTTCATAATGTCTATAGATGGAGTAGATCAAGACAAACATAGATGCCATACAGAGCATGTTGCTTCATTTATCGTTATCAACTTTTCAATCTGTTGCCGCCTAATCGACATCTCGAGTCACGTGGAAAAAATCTTCAATCCACTCGGTGTGGCCTTGGGGGCAAGCCTTGAGTCGGGTAGCTGTCACCTGACTCTCGACTCCTACGTCTTGGCTAACTCCTAGTGAAGTCAAGGGGGGTAGTCCCTAATAAAAAAATCTATGGCTTGATTAATCTAGATGTAAGAAATTCTAGGAGTTAATACGAAACAAGAACAAAATAACTGATCTAGTCTAGCAGCATATAATAACACAAAAGGATTTCTTATGCAAAAAATATTAAGCAAATCAAATAGTTCAAGATAAATGATAATAAGCAATTGAGAATACTTGAAAGTAAATGCTGATAAGCAAAAAGGGAATATTGTAGATTGTTATCCCCACTTTTTAGGGATAACTAGGAGATCATGTCTCGAGGCCCACAGGTCCTAGACATGGAGTACCGAGAGCAGGATTGACCTAAGCATGGCCTTGGAGGGCCCATCTTTTTCTCCCATCATCTTTTGTTTTGACAACAACATCCATCACCATCGAATTGGTCCTGTATCAGAAGAGGTTCTTGCTCCATGAGGTAATTGGTCCAGGTATCATGGTATGTGTCACTTTTGATCATTGAAACCTTTAAATATATGCATCTGATTCCTCTTATCTCTAACAACTGCTTGGATCCTACATTTTCTCACTTGACCATGTTTGGGGGGATTGACAGGGTGCCCTAGCAAGCCTGTGTCTGTAGGTTTTGGTTTGCCACTGGGGGGATTTCTGAAAAGCCATCGTCCGCTCCCATCATACTACCACTTTTACATCTTGTTTCCCGCTCATCTATCCCATTCCCCTTGTCTGGGCATTGGGTTGGCCTATTTTCAGGACTGCACCTTACTTCGTGGGAAGAAGGGGCTAAAGGCCCAGAAGGTAAAAGCAAGCTGGTAAAAGATAAAAGCCCAAGAATAAACCTCGAGATGCTTCGCCCAAGGATCCCTGAGAAAGCAATAAAAGGCTGCTCAACAGGAAACAAGAGGGACCCGAAAAAAATAATAAAATAAGACCTAATCAGAGGATAGGGGGTCTCATCACGAGCCAACCTATTAGGTTCATGGGTATCTAGCAGTATGACATTGCCACCAACTGGTTACCACGCCAGGGCAGTGACTCTTGGTTGCATGGCCAAGGGAAAGGGGGTCTCATCACGAGCCAACCTTCTCATTTCTACGAAAGTACTTGTGGGTAACGCTGTCAGCTTTGGTCACCACGCCATGGCAGTGTCCCCTGATTAGCTCTTGAACAAAAAAAGAAAATAAAAATAAAAAGAATACAAAGAATAAAGGCAAGAATGGGCTTGGAAAAAATGCATCCATGACAGGGACAACTCGCCTTCTACAAAGGCACCCACAGGTAACACGTTGCATCCTTGGCCCTTACTGCACCCCCATGCTTGGACATCCCCTGACCACATCATCCACTTACGTTTTGGGAGGCAAACTGGGCAGTATTGGCATGTGTGGCAGGTTGGAGAAGCCCAAGGAGGGCTAACGTTTTGCTCCAGGATGCCTCATTTGCCCTAGAAGGGGCTAACGCCTCCCTTAGAGGGGCTTCTTATCTCTTTATAGCTCAATTAGGGTTTTAGTTTGACAATTTAATGTAAAACAATATGATTTTGATAATTTGGCCTTGTCGGCCTTTTACCTGACCTAAAATGTAAAATTAGGTCAAGGTTTTGTATAAATGAGAGATTTTCACTCTCATTTTTTAATGATCTTTCACTCACCACTTGGTGAGGTCTGAAATTTGCGCCCTATTCTCGGGTTTTGGCTGATCTAGTGAGGCGCACTTGTTGAAGGAAGACAATTTTTGGCATTTTATGGTGTTTCTCTTGAAGGGGGGTGTTACAACTAGGGTTTGCATGGTTATTTCTTGATGAATTGTAAGTATTTTTCTGCAAAACTTCTTGAATGAACGGTTGTAGTCTAATTTCTTGCATATGTTTATTTATTTTGCTGAATCAAAACCCTAGGTGACAAGCACACAAGTAGGTCCTTGTCTCATGTCCCCTGATAGAGAAACTTTCAGCCATTGAAGGAGAGAAAGAGAGCCTAGTTGTAGCTACACTCCTTGTTTCTCTTTCCCATGTGCTAGCTGTACCATTTAGAATCCAAGAGGAAGAAGGCGTCCCAGGCCTAGGTTATCTACACTTAGGGCCGTTTTTCTTTTAGGGTTTGATGAAAGAGCCTTGCTGTAGCAACACTCTCCCTCATTAAGCCTTCTTGTCTTGATTTTGTGCTTCATCTGAGCTAGCCATCTTGTCGGGAAGGAGGAGAGAGCATGAGGCCTTGCTTTAGCAACACCAGAGTGAGCCTCTCTCCCCTAGGGTTTTGATTTTGAGGCCTTGCCTTAGCAACACCTCAAAACTCTTCCCTCTAGTCCTTGAAATCTTGCCTCCTTCAACCTATGCGTCCTCCAACGTTGAAGTGAAATTGGTCAAATAACTCTCAAACTCATTGAATCGTAAACCCTAACTATACTAACCCTAACCTACCAACCCTAAGTTGCTGACATCATCATTGGATATTTCATCTTTATTGCAACAATGTTTTACTTTATGAGCAATTGAATGGTGGTTAAGGCATTAATTGAATAAAGTGTTGATTGGTTACATTGAATGCAACATTGTTCCAGTATTTATTGGTGAAGTGACATTATTTTCATTGCTATATTGATAAACATTGACTTCGTCAACATTTACTTTCAAATTGCTTATATTGAATATCTGATAGTCTTTGATATATATGAAGTACTAACCGAAGCCTGCATATATCAGTTTATTGTTGCTTTGTTCTCGGGCAGGGATTCTACTTGGTTATCTTTGTTGGCTATAAGCTGGACTATCTGTTCTAGTGGTGATCTGTGAAGGGGGAAACTTGTCATTGTCTGATTATCCTTTAGCCTCTTCAAAACCCCAGGTCACCAGGGACGTCTTCCCTGGGCCTCACCTCCCTAAAAAGAAAGAACCTCCCATCGTGGTGACATTTGGTGGGATAGGTTCCTGTTACGCCAGTTTGGCCTTCTATCTTATAGCTATTACTCCTAGCTACAAACTGTGCGATAACATAGACCAATGCTAATAATGTATTGCTGCGAAATGTGTTGCGATGCTCTTGGTAAGTTTTATTAATTAAGGGTGATTGGTTGAATTAGTGGGTTAATTTAGTGAGATGGACGGATAGTGCAAGTCCACTCACAAGTGCAAGAGATTGTAAGTGTGAAAAATAGAAATATAAACTATGATGTGTTTCCTTTAACTACTATCCCTCAAATGGGTACAAGCAAGATTGCAAGGAGTTCCAACGGGGAGAGAGCAAATCCCAAAGCATCCCCTTGAATTCACAAGTCAATCCACTGGCATGATCCTGTATTGAGCAATAGTGAAAGAAGGTTTTCCCTAGTTAAAACTACTCTGCACAAATGAAATCCCTCTCTGATTCATGCCAAGATCCAACAAGCTGGCGAGGTTGAGAGCATACTAGGGAAATGATGGGGAAGGTTTGTTGCTTTGCAGAATGAAATACTAGAAATGAAACTAAGCTAACTAATCTAAGAAAGTAAATGTTTTGTGGTGCTTGGGTTTGTTTTAAGTTTATTTCAACTTGCTAAAATAGAAAATGGACACATACAAAAGACATAATGCAAAAAGGTGACAATCCCCCTGGGTGTGGGGGGATAAGAGGTCTAGTCAATTATCCCACTGTTGCTTTTGAATTACAATTTTTATTAGAAATGTTTGTGGTTCTTTTATATCTCAAATACCGCAAACTTACAAAAAAATGATAGAAAATTGTATTAGAGGGAAGGGTGGGTGCCTTGGGTGGGCCCGGATGCTCTAGATCCACAAAATTTTGGCAACACATTCTCGTATCTGTTCGCTAAACCTGCAAAAACAACAAGCTAAAGTAGAGAAATATTGCCCACTTCCGAGACAAGAGTATACCCCATGCATCTGGTACATCTATGAGAACAACATCCATTAACACTGATATATCTAGGTATACTGCCAGATGCACTTGAAGATCCTTAATTAGTCCATGGACCTTGATTTCTCTTGAATCCATGGCACAAAAATTATGGTAAGGTCTTGAAATCCTTAAGTTCAATTGTTCCATGACTTTCCGAGTCATAACATTTGATAAAGCCCCCGAGTCATAACATTTGATAAAGCCCCCGAGTCTAACATGTAGTTGTGAAGAAGAAGATCATTAACAATCAGAGAGATGAAGAAGGGTTGATGACTTCCATTTTCTTTATTCTGATCCATACCTTGCAATATGACAGGGGCATCTTTATTTGGTTCTATGCGTCTTTCAACATTTTTCTCTTTAGGACCCTCGATGGATCTTATTAACTTTTCCTTTTGTGGGGATATCTTTATGAGCTCTGTTACTGGAACCAAGGCCTTAGCATTAGAGACCCAACTACCCAAGTCAACGCTTAACTCTGATGTGGGAGCAGTGATTGTTGTGGGAATGTTATGATATGGTTTAATTGGATTGCCATACCCTTTCCGTTGATAATTTATTCCTTTACTCCTTTCTATCTCAAGGATCCACTTAGGTGTGGGCTTTTCACCAAACAACTTAGTCACATTGTCATACGCTTTAATTACATCCTCTGAATTCTGGCTTCTTTCCATTGTTTGAACCCAATGATCCATGGATAGAGAATGAGTTTTTCCCACATTATTGATTTGATTTGAATGACCTGAGTATCCTACATAATTATTTTCTTTAGCCATCCTAGCTTCATTTATATGACGGAATCTATAACAGGTGGATTCTTCATGGAAGTCATTGCAAGCGCTACAAAGAGGTAGAGTCTCATCCTTAACCAAATTTGTAGTTTCTAACTGATTAGGGGGGCTTTGATCTTGGGGTGGCCCCTTTCTTTGCCATCTTTCATTATTTGTCCTAGGATGAGATTTATTTGTATTTGATCCTTTATCTTGGATCAACCGGTTCTCTATGGCATTCAATTGACTTGCATGATTAGCTTCCATGGCTTTGATTACTTCTGTCAATTCCTTTAAGGGTTTACTAGAAGATTCTTTACTATCTGTGCTAACAACTTTGCTCTTTGTCTCTTTAGGCTCTTGTTACTTTGAAGAACTACCCCTTGTGAATCCTGGTAAGTTTGATCTTCCTGAAGCTTGCATGTTCTTATCAACATTTGTAGCTGTCTCTTGGGCAATCTTAAGGTTTGTTGGTTTCTTATCTCAGAGTTGATAACACATTTCACCATTGAAGGCTTCGATATATTAGATAAGGATAGAATCATTTGGAGGTTTGATATCTTTGTGAAAGCTTCGTTAAACCTCTTGTTGAGCTCCTCCATAGTTTCATTCTCATTCTTCTTAATGGAGTTCAACTCAGCTAACATATGACAATTTTTTTCCCTACCCCCCTGTATCTCTGTAAAGGCATCTATCAACTCTTTTATGGTTTTAAACTTATTATCTGCAAAATTTGTAAACTAGTCAAGAGCATCTTCTTCTAGAGACAAGACAAATAACTTCATTTTAACATCCTCGTGTGGTTCCACACCACTTATTGACACAATGTGTAAAAGCTTTAATATGTGATCTAACGCTAATAACATTGTTGCCTTGAAAAGAAGGCAACTTATCTAACACTTTTTTTGAAATTACACAAGGATAGCCATTTATTGTAGAAAAATCACATGTTGCATATAAGTCATCCATTTCTACTTGATTATTATTAAACAAAAAGTGAATGTCAGAAATGGACTTGGATCCAAGATTATCAAGGATCCTGGGAGAAGCGAGCTTGTTTAACCTCCTCCTATAAACCTTTCTGGTTTTAGGGATGAAGCTAAGAAAACCCTCTGAATTCTTTCTTGTAGAATACCTTGTAGAATTATTTTGCAGTGCAGTCGCCAGATGATCGAGTCTATTTCTAATAAACAAGAAGCATCAAACAAAGCAAAAAGCGGGAAAGGAAAATATAAGTCATATTTCGGGAATAGAAAGATTAATCCTCGGCAATGGCGCCAAAAATGTTTCCGCCTAATCCACACCTCGAGTCACGTGGAAGAAATCTTCAATCCACTGGGTGTGGCATTGGGGGCAAGTCTTCAATCTGGTAGTTGTCACCTGACACTCAACTTCTCCATCTAGGCTAACTCCTAGCGAAGCTAAGGGGGGTAGTCCCTAATAAAAGAATCTAAGGCTTGATTAAGCTAGATGTAAGAAATTCTAGTACTTAATATGAAACAAGAGCAAAATAACTGATCTAATCTGGCAGCATATAATGACACAAAAGGATTGCTTATGCGAAAGATATTAAGCAGATCAAATACTTCAAGATAAATGATCATAAGCAATTGAGAATACTTGTAAGTAAATGTTGTTAAGCAAAAAGGAAATATTGTAGACCAGTGCCAATAATGTATTGCTGTGAAATGTGTTGCGATGCTCTTGCTAAGTTTTATTAATTAAGGGTGATTGGTTGAATTAGTGGGTTAATTCAATGAGATGGACCAATAGTGCAAGTCCACTCACGAGTGGGAGAGATTGTAAGTGTGAAAAATAGAAATCTAAACTATGATGTGTTTCCTTTGACTACTATTCCTCAAATGGGTACAAGTAAGATCACAAGGAGTTTCAACGGGGAGAGAGCGAATCCCATAATATCCCCCTGAATTCACAAGTCAATCCGCTGGTATAATCCTGTATCGAGCAATAGTAAAATAAGGTTTTATCTAGTTAAAACTACTCTGCACAAATCAAATCCCTCTATGGTTCATGCCAAGATCCAACAAGCTGACGAGGTTGAGAGCAAACCAGTGAAATGACGGGGAAGGTTTGTTAAATGAAATATTGAAAGTGCAAGTAAGCTAACTAATCTAAGAAAGTAAGCTAAACCTGTTCGCTAAACCTGCAAAAACATTAAGCTAACGTGGATAAATATTTCCGAAAAGGTTTTAGAAGTGTCTGCAAAAGTTGTTAGTTCTAAGCCAACAAAATACCAAATGAAAGCTATGCAAAAGTTAGTGAAAAATAACCAAGAAAGCAAGCAAAAGGCAACTTTCTTAGTGGCTTTTGTTTGCTGCTTGGCATAGCAAACAGCAAGGCACTAACATTGCCAAATATGAGATTTTAAGCTCTAAAATGAATCTAGCTTTTAGGCTTGAAATTTTACTATAAAATGCTTGCTAAAAGACAAAACTTCTTATGCTAGATGTACTTTGTATTGTGAAAACTTTAAATGTAAAGTATGGATCTATGCATGCATGCATGCAAAAGTAAAATCTACTTGAAATATAACTTTACGACTAAGATTTACTTGCATGCATGAGACAATAACCAAGAAATATTTAGATTTTTTATGAAGGAGGGAGAGAGAAGCTTGATAAGTAGAATCCTTGGGCTATGGAGTCTTCTGGTGACAATATGAGGGACTACTTTCTCGAAAGCTTTGGTGTTTGTGGAAGCTACAAACTAATCCAACAACTTCTCCAAAGACGAGGACTTGTAAAGCTTAGAAAACTTGCACAAAATCATTAAATGTGGTGTCACCTACAAGAGAAACTTAGATAGCATGATCATTAGTCGAAATAAGCATGTAAATCTTAGGCTGCTAATGTAAATGAAAAATAAAATCTAAGAGGCAAACTAGCTTAATGGATTCTACCATATTGGGTGACAACACCCCTTCAAAGACCAAATTAACAAATCAAATAAAATAAACCAAGCGAAGATTACCTCATAGCTCATATATGAAATGCTAAACATCAAACATCCACACAAAGAATGCAAGCCACCTTCTTGACCTCCAATGTCTTCTTTATTCCAAAATAGTGGAAAAATACAAAGTACAATGCCAAGCCAAGGCAAGCCCAAACTCTCATTCTAAAGAAAGGAGAGGGAGCTTCATTATATACAAAGTGGGGTGCACTTCCCAAGGAAGGAGGGCACACATCCCAAGGAGAATTGAGCCATGTGTGAAGTTGGATTGATGCCACATCTCAAGAGAACCTGAGAGAGGTGCCACCACTCAAGTGAAGAATCATAGAGAGGGCGCCACCTCTTGATAGGTAGGCGCATCTCTCCATCTCTCCTTGGGATTGGCATCCTCGAGGAGAGTGTGCCACTTCTCAAGAGGGAGGGCACACCTTCCTTGGGATCCTCACCCACTTAACTCAACTCTCATTTTAACTTGCTCACAACTCACCCTCAACTCACCTCGAGTGCCACTAACTGACAATGAGGGAGAGTTAGACTGGAGACAAGCAAAAAACATGTTTTCGACATGTTTCCTTAATTATAACACCTCCTAGTACCACTCATTTAATATATACATCAATTTACAAGGAAAATTCCCGTTTTATGGGAATTTTTTAATGCTAGAAAAATATTAAAAAATCCTAAAGCGACCTAATGCATGTGTATAAGACTCTAGGTAAATGATTAGCATGGTAATATACACTAGACTTAGACAAACACACTAAGGCCTAACCATTAGGACTCACTCCAACTTTGGAGGAATGAGTGAAAAGACATAGAAAATTATAAATCTATTAAAAGTAAGATGTAATTGACCAAGTGAAAAAATTACACTCTAGAGTATGCACTAATGACCAAGTCATAGGGAGCTGAGTCTTTTACATAGTAGAGACCTCATGCTAGCTCATTTATTACAATTCCTCCCAAGGGGGTGTTAAAATTCTTCTTAAGCAGTTAAGTATGTGTAGTATTCTTTAACTTTAGTCTATTAAAAACAATAACTGCATGCAAAAGGATCACTAAAAGAAAGACATCCATAGTAACACCCAACAAAGCTTCTTTAATATAGATTCTTCAACAAGTACAATGTCTCTCACAAGAGAGATCTCTCGAAAATAGAAGATCCACCAGAAACCCTAACCAGAACAGAGTAGCGCACCAATAGACCAAGATGGTCCTTTGCCAAATAGCAAAAATCCTTTACAGAGAGACTTCCTCCTTTGTAGCTGCGTGACTCTAAGACTTGTGCACTGTATGAGAGGGCTAGTTGTGTGTGTCTCCAAATGATGCGCTAGGCCTCTTATAAATACTAGTTGGACTACCAAGAATTAGGTCAGGGTCGACTTGTCCACTTTACCCTTATATTTTACATTTGACTTGTCAAGGCACAATAACGCCGACTTAAGAAATATAATATAACAATGTTCTTTAGGGTTTTGTCTTGGTCATACAAGATAAATATAATAATAATATCTTATGAAGCTACTCAAACTTCAACACTCCCTCTTAGCAAGGAAGGTATTCTTCTGGCACGAACATCACAACTGCTTTTGTTCTTCTGTACACTTGACCATTGATTTGTTGAATTTCCACGAATCTATATTAAAGAAGTTTTGTAACCATATCAACATCCAGGGTCTCATCATCCATCCAGGCTTTATGTCATCATGAGGCTTCCACTTGCCAGTTCACACAGAATCTGGCATCTAGTTCCACACAATGAACTAGTAACCTCCGGTTGGCACACCAGGCAACTGGTCCACAATGACCAGGCATCTAATCACGATAATTAGGCGATGTAGTGCGCACACTACCCATCTAGTCCAGGGCTAGGAAACACCTCCAACCTGTAACACCCTGTTTCACCCAGCTTGTAAATATAACTAGACTGGCCAAGAACTATGGCAAACTCATAAATGTGAATATGTGATGTAAAGGGACCCTTGGGAAAAGGTCAATGAAGGTGAATGACATTTTGAATTTATTGCAGGACTGTTGAGAGGGGATGTGCAGAAAAGAGACCACGATGGCGGTGGAAGGCACCTGAAAAGGTGGGGTTAACTTCCACCGAGAATTAATACCGTATTTGGACTCCACTGGCCCGGAGAACCAAAAGCAGCTCGCTGGCCCCCAAATTTAATGTCTCGCAGGCTGGTAGGCGGGCGGCTTGATGAGGGATGGGATGGTGAACCGCCCATCCGTAGAGCCGTCAGGCCTGATCGGCGCGAGGGTAATCGTGCCACACGCAACCTCGCGAGAGGATAAGGCATATGGTAGAAACGATTGAGGGGGCAGACGCGAGGGGAACTCTGGCATTACGCAGAGTGAGTGATAGCAGAGAGGAAGGATTGCAACCTTCGCTCCTGGTCACTGGCAGACAGAGAGACACAGTCTCACAGCATCGTGGTCTCAGCTTGGGGGTGGCTAGTGGTAAATCCGCTGGGAGTCGCTACGCCTACGGTTGGGTGGAAACGTGCACCCCTCTTAGCAGTCGTACCCACTTCTGAAGTTATTTCTGATAAGTGTTTTGTTCATATTGCATCTTGAAATTCATATGCTGACATATATGCTCATAAACTGGGGAATTGTGAACAATTACAGAATAAGAATGTCTGTGCAATGTTTTGATAAGTAATGTTAGATATATGCTTATAACAGAAAGACCACACATGGCTTATGTGATAAATGAATTTAATTATGCCTGAGTCGAACCAAGTTAGACTTCCAGTCCATCCTCGGGAGTTTGTTTCCCCTTACCCGTCTCCAGGGATGTCCCGAAATAGATCTCATCACAGAGACTTTCCCTCCTTAGAAAGGTTCACCAAGAACCCAAAAAAAGGACTTGAACGTGCAAGTCTTAATAACCCTGTACGAGGAGGAATGACCCTCTTAAAATTCCGAAGTAGCAGCGTAGAGATAAGTAACCAATCGATGGATGAGATCCTGTCGGAAAACCCATGGTCATTCACAACCGTCAGATTGATGGAAGTAGTAAGAGCGTTACACATCCTGCCCCTTTTTCCCTCTATCTTCGTGAATAGCGAGGAAATCGGGATCGTAGGTCCCCAAAGTCCATGAGAACAATTGGACCGTTGAGCTTTCCACATCCATAAAGTAGTGGAAGAAATGCGCGAGGTGGGACAGACCTGAGCCGTCAGATCGGCTGGAGAGGGAGACCTGGACCGTTGGTTTCTACGTCCGAGGTGTACCAAGTTAAGCATATAGAAGGGGGAGATCGACATCCGTTGGATCTCATCCAGAAATCCCGTCGACCGTTGGATCAGGTTAAGATGCTCGGAGTTTAGTCTCTGGAGTGTGCGTAGGAAGAACAGATCTAGACCGTTAGATCTTGGTCCAATTACTCGTTAGTCGACGGATCGGACCGGAGCTGTCCGAGGGTTACCATCAAGAGTCCAACCATCGACATATCGGGATTCTCGAGGACAAGAAAATCGAGACACTTCAAGTCTCGAAACGCCGGGCAGATCTGGACCGTCCGTTTGAGGATACACGTGGCGGAGATCGAGGTTTACTATCGGGAGTCGGGATATCGACATTCCCGTGAGTAGGAGATCGGGGAAGTCTGAAGTAAAAAAAAGTCCGGTAAAATCTGAGCCGTCTGTTTGGAGAGACAGGGGTCAGAAATCCATGGAGAGTCGGGGTATTCGGCATCGGGAAATCGGAGTTCCTGAGGCCGTGAGAATTGGGACATCACAAGTCTCGAAATCCCGGAGAAATCAGGACCGTCCATCAGAGGAGGACGCGTGGCAGCAATCGGCGCCATCGGGGAAAGTCCCGACAGGAATTTGTTGAACGGTGTTTGGGTCATCGGGATATCGAGGATCCTGGTGACAAAGTGTTTAGGCAGGATGGAATCGCGAAGTCCGAAACCCCGATGAGTGGAAGCCAGCTGCCAGCACAGCAGACAAGGAAGGAGGCGCCATTGTGTGGGCCAGCTGTCAACATGGCGGAGAATCGGGATTTGAGGGATCGACAGTCCCGTAGGCGAATGTTCTTCGACATTTGAAACCCCGAACCCCGAGGAAGGTCAGGGACCGTTGATCCACTAGACAATCACGACTGTTGATTAAGCTAAAGGCGGACAGGAGTTGCTAGCTGTCAGCATAGCAGGGAGTCGGGATTCGAGGGATCGCGAATCCTGAGGACGATTGCACCTTGGCCTTGGAAACCCCGTAGCCTCGATAGGTGATAAGACTACGGTCACAGGGATCGTAGTCATGAGGGCTAGGAGCCTAGCTAGGAGAGCTAGCGCGTAAAAGGGCGCGTCGGGATCCGAGAAATCGCGAGTCCTGGGGACGATTGCATGTCGACATTGGAAAGTCCGAAACCCCGATGAAGGATAAGGTTGCGGTCTCATGAGAGCGGTCATATGGACCAAAGGGCATAGCCCGGAGGCCATAGTCGGAGGGGCTAAGGCCGGAAGAGAGCTCATCGGAGATCGGGGAATCGAGGGCATAGGAACCCTCGACATTAGAAAGGACAAAACCCCGAAAACCTTAAGTTGTCATCAGGGAAAGGCCACGGTTAGGTGTAGAGAGCCGTATAGGTGAATGAAAGATCCGTTGCTCAGGGTTGGCATTCCGCTGATGCAAGCTTCGGGGATTCTCATTGTTGAGAACAAAAAAAAAAAAGAAAATTTGATTTAGCTAGTGGGTATGTTACACAACCACACAGGTTGGCCCATCAGCTAGAAAGTCGGGTAACTAACTAGCCCTAAAGGCATGGCATCTACTGACCTTATGCGAGGTCATGCTAACTGGTGCCACAGTCAGTGACTTTGCGTACCAGACTTTTTCACTGGAGTAGAAATCTGCGTACCATGCTATATGACTGGGGTAGTAGTAACATGGCATATCGGGCTTTATCACTGGGGTAGCCATTTGCGTACCAGGCTTAATCACTGGGGTAGCAGTAACGCGATGTACCAGGCTTAATCACTGGGGTAGCCATCTGTGTACCAAGCTTTATCACTGGGGTAGCAGTAACTTGACGTACCAGGCTCTATCACTGGAGTATCCATCTACGTACCAGGCTTAATCACTGGAGTAGCAGTAACATGCTCGTGAATGACCACCTGTTGCTTCTGCCACATGCTGAAGCTACTACCATGGATCTCAACTGTAACTCATCACTCCCTCTTACTAGGGACATCCTTCTGGACCACACCAACCTTGTCTCAGAAGTACACAAACTTCACTTTCGATAGAGGCTTGGTCAATATTTTAGCTATTTGCTCATTTGTAGCGACATACTGGAGCTTCACTGCTCCCCTCTATACCATATCTCTGATATAATTGTACCTGATCTCAATGTGCTTGAACTTGTCATGGAACACTGGGTTCTCTGTCAACTTCACACAACTTTGGTTGTCACACTAGATACAAGTCGCCTCTTACTTGAGATCAAACAATCCTGCAAGCAGCTTTCGAAGCCACATTGCTTCACTGCTAGCTGAACAAGTTGCTATATACGTTGCTTCAGTTGTACTGAGCGCCACACTAGTCTGCTTCCTGTTGAACCATGAGATCATCGTTGATCCCATACTGAAGCAACATCTAGATGTACTATTCCGGTCTGCAACACTGCTGGCCCAATTTGTATCAGTAAAGCCTTGTAGGCTTATCTCACGATCTGAAGCATATTTGAGTCCATAATCAATTGTACCCTTTAGCTACCTCAACACATGTTTTACTGCAACCAAGTGAACACTTCTCAACTCAACCATATACTGACTCAATGTGTTCACCGCAAAACATATATCTTGCTCGTGTTCGTTAAGTACATCAACGAACCAATCATCTGTCTATACATGGTGGCCTCCACTGTCTCTGAAGATGTATCGCTCAACAACTTCAGGTTTGTCACCATCGGTGTAGGCATAGTCTTGCAATCCATCATTCTGAATCTCTTCAGAATCTCAACAACATATTTTCCTTGGTTAAGGAAAATCTCACTCAGTCTCTGCGATACCTCTAGACCTAAGAAGTAATGCATCATGCCTAGGTCTTTCATCTCGAACTCTGCAACAAGCTTCCTCTTACTATCAGGGATGAGCCTCTCTTCTCATGTTAGAAACAAGTCATGTACATACAACAGTGGTATCACTGGTCCACCATCCACAACCTTGAAGTAGAGGATGGAATTTGCTTTACGCTTGGTAAAGCCCAAGCTCATCAGGAAACTGGCACATCATGTCCTGGGTGCCTGCTTAGGCCCATACAAAGCCTTCTTAAATCTGCAGACATGCGACTCCTTCTCATGTATATTGTGGCTGCTCTATGTACACTTCTTATGATTACTGGAGCACATATCTCGTCATAATCTTTTTCCTCTTGCTAGTAGAATCTTTTGGCCACAAGTCAAGCTTTGTACATCTTTATACTGTTATCTGCAACATGCTTGATCTGGTAGATCAATCTTGGAAATCACCATTGACTTCCCTTCTGGTCTCAAAGCAAAATCCATATCACAGTCCTTCTAACTGGCTGCCTCCTCTATCACTGAAACAAGGGAATCTTCCCAGGAGATCTCATATCTCCTAGAAGTCTCTGAAGTTATGATCTAGTGTTCTCAACTCATGGCATATTTCTGTCTGTCCTGGAAAAACGTCTCTTTCTCCCATCTGAATCTGAGGAGGAATACTTTTTGAATGAAAGTCTCTAAGCCACTGACTCTCTTTGAGATCATACTCACTTTGAGTCTCTATGCTCCCTTTGAAGCTATATATAATCTCCGGAGCCATATGCTCCCTCTATATGTGACGATTTCCTCTGAAGTCTCCTCCTCATTGGATCGTGAGGGCTGACTCCCTCTGAATTGTAGCTCCTTCAGAGTTGGTACTTGGTGGGGCCGCCTGCCTCACCATTGGTGGAGCCATCTGCTCCTCATGGTATGTCTCATCAATGCTATATGTCTTTGCATCCTGCAAAGTGTCACGGGACCATGGTGGTCTCTTCCTGGTGATTTTAATAGTGATCAACTACACTAGAGGGATTTGTTCAATCATCTTTGGAGCCTTCTGCTCCTTACAATCAATCTCCATATGAGATACTATGTATCTTGCAAAAAATACCTTTCTTCGTCTTCTTCTTCTTCTTCACATGGATGTATACGGTCGTGTATACAACTGCTTATCTAGATAGTTTGCTCCATGTCTCAAACTAGAGACCATCTAATATGTTGCCTTCTGCAACTGTCACTATAACTTCCCTTAGAGTTATCACCTGTGACCTGCCCGGAACAAGAACAATGAGGGAAAAACAATAGACAAGAATAATACTTTTAATAATAATAATTAAAACAATAGCGAGAACGAGCGTCATTGTAGCTCCTTCAGAGCTATCACTTGTGACATGCCTGGAACAAGAGCCAAAATAAGAAATATAATAATGGGCATGAGAACAACACTCTTCTAGTGTTGTGATCAATCATTCCTCCATGGTAACCTACCGGGAAGCAAAACAAGAAGTATCTCCTAGAGGAGATGTTAGTTCATCTTGCAAACAGGTACAATAAGCATTTATATCAATAGTACTCACATGCTACCAAGTATTTATTGCATCTAGTAGTAATAGAACCTTTCAAGGATTGTTGTCAGAACTATAGTGTAGCAATTATCAAACTTGTTGTGTGCAAATTGAAGACTTATTAATTTAATCAATCAAACTTGGAACCTGGAGTCTTATCTTCAAGAATGAGTGTTGTTTCTTTTCTCCTTCACTCAAGATGACAAGTACTCTCTTCAACCTGTCCCCTGTACTAAGACAATATGCTTTCTTGACATAAATCTAAGTTAGGGAATATAATGCAAGTAAGCTCGAAAATCTCAATCTTAATCAACCTAATACTTTGATTAGGGTCATCTTATAACTTTAACTTTGACCAAAGGTTAGTATGATAATCAACAAATCAAAATACAACTAGATGTTACATTACATATTATTCACTTGAGTCTTCTTCTTTGGTTTTCTCATGATATGTTTCTCATCTTTTGCGGCATGAGCATGATGTTTCTTATACTTTCCTTTTCTGACCTGACCTTTGGAGTTGGGAGAGTTTATGGCAATGTGTCCCATCTTTTGAAAAATGAAGCTTCTGTAACTTGAGAAATCCTTCTTGAACTTGTGAGTCTTTTGTAATCCATGAGGTTTCTTATGTGAGTGAACTTCCTTCTTTCTCTTTCCTTTTCTGGTATGTGCTGCTAGGGCTTGATTTTCTTCGTCTCCTAGCTTCTCTTCTCTTGCTGCCAATCTTGGTTCTTCCTGAGTACAATCCTCCCATAGTATGTTAAACCTTGTTAGCCTTCTTCTTGAACATATACCTTGAATGAATGATTCCCATGATCTGGGGAGACCATTCAATGTAGTCATAACCAACTCAACTTCTTTGATTGTGTCTCCAATGGCTTCTAGTTGTTCTTTGATCTGAGACACTCTTGTGACGTATGATTGAATAGTTTTTGAACTTTGCAAGTTTACATTCTTGAGTTGTGTTCTCAAGGTCATCTTCCGGTTGATACTCTTGCCTTCATACAGTCTGGATAAGGCATCAAACATTTGCTTGGGAGTTGTCAACGAGGAGACATGGGGGATCAAATGATCCTTGATAGAATCGAAAATGATTCTCTTCGCCTTCACTATGTTCTTTTTGTACTTTGCTTTGGCCTCATCTTCATTAGGTTCTGGAACTTCTTCTTTTACAAAATCTTCTAGATCATTCTCTTCTAGAATGAGCATCACTCTGTACTTCCATGCTCGAAAGTTATCAGCGCCTTCAAGATGCTCATCTAGCTTGGTATTGGGTGCCATCTGTACTTGAACAATACAATAAGGAGATAATAAAACTTTTCAAAGGTTTTGTACTTACTAGAGTGTTATGCCAATTTGACTAGCTCCAACTTCAATTGTGCAACTGCCAAGACTAGGGTTTATGAGGAAACCCTAATTTTTCAAAATTTGAATTTTGGAATTCTGCTCTTAGGGATAGGTGCGCCCTCCTAATGCGAGTTCCCTAGTGGTTTCACTTTGACTAGCATCCTTCAAGAAGTGGCTGAAAACTGCTCCTTGTGTTTGTGCAGTTGCAGGCAGTTAAGCCTGCTCTGATTCCATGTTAAAATTCTTCGTAAGCAATTAAGTATGTGTAGTATTCTTTAACTTTAGTCTATTAAAAACAATAACTGCATGCATAAGGAACACTAAAAGAAAGACATCCACAGTAACACAAGATTTTATCCTGGGAAACCCTCATGGGGGAGAAAACCCAGCAAAGCTTCTTTAATATAGATTCTTCAACAAGTACAATGTCTCTCACAAGAGAGATCTCACCAAAACAGAAGATCCACCAGAAACCCTAACCAGAACAGAGTACTGCACCACTAGACCAAGATAGTCCTTCGCCAAATAGACAAAACCCTTTACTGAGACACTTCCTCCTTTGTTGCTGCGTCACTCCTTCTTGTAGCTGTGTCACTCTAAGACTTGCAAACTGTATGAGAGAGCTAGTTGTGTGTGTCTCCAAATGAGGTGCTAGGCCTCTTATAAATACTACTTGGACTGTCCAGAATTAGGTCAGGACCGACCTGTCCATTTTACCCTTGTATTTTACATTTGACTTGTCAAGGCACAATAGGGCCGACTTTTACAAAGGCACAATAGGGCCAACATAACAAATATAATATAACAATGTTCTTTAGGGTTTTGTTTTGGTCAATTTACAAGATAAATATAATAATAATATCTTCCAAAGCTAGTCAAACTTCAATAGGAGGGGTATGGAACACAGATAAAAGAAGAAGAATAAGAAAATTTGGAAGGAGCCATAATGCTCGGCTGGACTTCTGAACTCTGAATTTGAACAAGTGCCTTGTTCAATCTTTGTGGATCATTGTCAGTCCTGCCTGGTGCAACTAGGGAGGTAACACAATCCGGGGCATTATATTCAATAGATGAATTTATCCAGTCGATTCATTGAACTTTCCCATTGCATTTAAAACCAGTCCATTGATCATCATCTCTTTCAATTTGTTTTCAGGAAGTCTTTATTTAACAACATTTATGCACTAATATGGGTGAAGCTGTGGTCATGAAATCCTTCTTAGGAGAGCACATCCTTTCAAGTGAAAATTCCTTTAAATTTGCAAGCACCAGCCAGTGACCAATTTAAGGAAATTATAAAGTCTGTACTTTTATTCCACCCCTCTCGAAGCAGGTTACTTATATGTAGTGATGTTAAAAGTTACTAGATAAAGTTTAGTTCATTCTCTATTGATATGAAGGGTACAGTTCCATGAGACATATTAGTGTTAATTTCTTTTGCTTGGAAAATGAAAAAGATACAGTGCTTCAGATTTGATTAGCAATGGGGCAAAGTATTAACTATCAGACTACTATATATGTATTATATATTATATGCACTAGTGGTCAGTAAATATATGGGAAAGTGTATAACAAAAATTTGAAGCTACTGATCTTGTTATGTAGCTGGTGGTAATACGAAGCTTGTTGTCAAGCATTTATTAGATGCCCCTGGAACTGGTGCTTAACAATAGTTTTATTTTATATTGGGCTGTGGTATCTATTTACAGCCCATCCTCAAGGAGCAATGGTTTCTGCCAATTGCTGGTTTGGGAGAATGAGATTATCAGAATGCTGCCTGGTTAAGCATGTAATTTGATGCACACTTTGTGTCACTTCTACTTTTGTTTAAAAAAAGTACTCAGTTTAGGTGCTGTGCACTTTCATTAGTATCCTTTTCCAATGTCAAAACAATTAGGGGAGATATTCTAACTAGAAGTGAAATTATAGTAATGTTCATGAGTGACCAAAGTAGGTTGGTGGAGTCAGGACTCTAAAGTAGAACGAGTAATAATAGCAATGACAGAGTGGCTAGAGTGTCTCTGGAGACAAAGAAACACTGAAAGAGAAAATCAAAACCTAATAAAGGATGAACCTAATCGGGTAAATCCTAGATCATGTAGTAGAGACCATGTTTGGAAGAGGCTTGGCTTGCTTAACCTTCTTCTGTTTGTGTTTGGTTTTCTGATCATTATGGTGAACTTTAGTCTGTTATCATTTCATTACAATGATGCTAGTTTGATTTTGTTTATTAGAATGGTTGGATGAACATTGCATTTTTTTTTTTTTATCTTTATTGATTTCTGTCTTAGACTGAAATTCTGGGTCTATTCTTTTTCTTATTCTGAATCTTTTTTGCAGAGAGCATGGCTTCTTAAGCTTCTTGCACTTCAGTTACACGTGAGTGATATGGATGTGATTACTCATCGTGAAAGTTGTCGTCGCCTGATTTCACGGCTCTTTCTCCAAGATTGTCTTGATGCTAGTAATTTGCTTTCTCCAACCTCTGGAATTGAACAAACCTTAAACAAAACCGACAATATTTATAAGATGAAGGTATTTTTCTTTCAAATTTCATTCTCAGCACTGTTTTTCTCTTCTATGATAAAGATTTTTACATGAGCTGTATGTGACCATTGATTACTTTTTACTAGTCTTGGATTATGCTTCCACATACAGAGGGGTGTAAAGTATATAGAGTCAATCCTGGTTAGATTTAAACACTAAAAGTTTTGCTCTAGAAATAGATTGATAAAGATGATCTGTCCAGTGCACAGACCTATGAGAAATATGAATTGGGGAAATATAGTATTCTAATTAGAATAGGTGTTGGAATCTAACTTGGACATTTTAGTGTCATGTTTGTACAAGTTTTGAAGGCCTACTTTATAAGTAGTTGGACGGTTCTAGTTTCAAAACTAGACATTATCATGCTTATAAATGTAAGTGAATCTTATAACAGCAAGAGTTATAGGTCCTGGGATAGGAAAATTTGTTGCTGTCTATGCCTTTACAGTACATTATTTAGAAGCTAATGTTAGTTGGTAAAGTGCATTTGGGAAATATAATGCTGCATGTATGCAGAGTGCTTTATTATGCATATATGAAGTAGAACTCTCATTGAGAATTCATACACAGATAAGATAATTTTATTGATGTTCACAAATGGCCAAGAAATTGTCAACAGGACTAGAGAGTACAGTCAGTAGTCAATAGACTATGGGAGTGTCTTAAACTTAGAATGATCAGGACTATTTTGTAGTATTTCAAGGCTTAGCATTGTGGAGAAGCCTGAAGGAAATTAGAAGGTACAGGAATTCAAGATTGTAATTAATTATGAGAATATGGTTTCTAACAGCAGCATAGTCATCGGATACAAAAATGATTCAGGTGTTTTGTAGCTTGGTTCGAAGATTAGCAGCATTAACATTTTTCACTGGGTTTCTGTGTTTTGACCTTGAAGAAGAACTGCCATGGGTTCATTGGTGCATGTGGTTTTTCTTGTAAGAAGAATGTATTGGATACTGGAAAAATACAAATGATCTGCTTTTTGAGCTTCTAGAAATTAATAGCCTTTGTCACATCTTACATAACAATTTTCGTCTGTCTTCCATATCATAGATGTTATAGTTCCATCTCTTAATATGGTTTAGAGTCAGATATTTGTCGCATTAACATGCATGCATTGGGTATCTTTGTAGAAGTATGTTGGAGACTTGGTATGCCTTCATTGCTTTTTAACAGGTCATATTTAATATTTTCTCATCTTACAGTACTTGGGCATAGTCTTCTGACTATCAATCTTTTGCATTCACCAATTTGCACAACCTTAATTTTGTGAAGGTTACACTGAAGGTTACACTTCCCTATCATTACGTGAGAGTTGATGCTTTAGTTATTATTTTTAATAATGCTTGCTTTTCGTTACTTGTCAGTAGTCTCATGTCTGAGTTTACACCTTGGGAGTTGAGATAGATTGAGAGGCTTTAGACCATATAACGTGACCAGGTAATATTGGGGTGGTATCTGACATTGTGGTGATATCTAGCAATGAAAAAATTGTTAATATGAGCTATCATTTATGTAAATTGCAGGGGGTCAGGGTAACATCATATGTAGGGTTGAGGACTTCACGTTTATGCATTCGTTGGGTGTTAAAACTAACAGAGAACAACAATTCCTCAGGTGGTCCTAAATGATTAGATGATAAATTACATTGAAGAGATGCCAATAAAATTGTTAGTGGGCTGGATAGATGGCCATGAAAAGGCTTGAAACTGTGTTATATGTAAATAATACTATTTACATGATTGCTATTATTAAGGGCCATGCCTGTTAGCATATCTCCTAGGTACTATATATATGACAGTCTTCTTGACTGTATATCAATCATTCCTTGTATCATTCACATTTACTAATTATTATTTATGCCCAGATAATTATTAAGTGGATAATATTACTTAGGCATATTGCAAAACAAAATGTGGTGCCTTTATTTTATGTGGTTGTGATTAATCCAAAGTAAATAGTTCTTATTAATGGACTTTCTTACAGTCTAGCGCATATTACTTTGTAAGAAAAGTAAAATGATTATGGCTTCTTGATGTCCAATAATGTTTTAGTCAGTCTTGATGTGCTTGCAGATATGTTTTTTGGTTCAGTTGTGTTGCATTCAGATAGATATTGTGTGGGTGGATAGTTTTGTATTTGATGATTGATCTCTTTTCATTTGGAGAGAGTTTTCTTGAGGTTATAACGAGTGGTTGATTTTCTTTTGAAGATCATCATAGTTTGTTTTCTTGGGAGTTGTTTATTTGTAGGGTAATATGGTTTTAGTTGATACATGGAATGTTGGGTGATGTTTTCATAATGGTGGATTTAGTCAAGTTTGATGTGGTTGAAATTGACCTTCCTATTTTGGTTATTTGTGTTTTTTTTTAAATGCTTCATATATTGCAGTGTTCCATGGGGATGCGTCTCCTAGGGTGGTGATCGTGCCCCCCGCTTTTCCCACGTACCCCGAATGGGGGGACGTTTCCCCACGTTCCCTTTTTTGGGGAGACATGGGGAGACGTAGGGGGGAGAGTCTCTCCGAAAGGGGGACTCTTGGGTGTCCCCCCTTGAAAACGAAGACTTCTAGATGTCCTCCCTCCCTCCCGAAAAGTGGGATCTTGGGCATCCCCCCCGAATTTTTTCCTAATAAGGCTTAAAAGACAAATAGTGACATCCCCTTTGATGGTTCTGATGTCTTCATGCGAAAGATGGATGTAGAGGACCAGTCCATGAGATTGACTCCATGGTGGTCATTTTAAAATTTATTTTCAATGTTCATTGTCCATTGTTTGTTCAGTTTACTATTTTTTAATTTGAGTAATTCCAATTTACTATTTCAGACTGTACCTACTATTTTGCTTAGTACTGATTAGATTCTATAAGGATGAATTTAAATCAATGTATCAATATTTTACTATTTATTTTTCAACTTTCATTTATGATTTACAAATTAATGTATTTCATTACTAAATTTGAATATGAATTTTGAATCATGTTTAATAGTTTATATCATTTACAAATTTGAATTTTCAATTCACTAATTTAGTAGTATTTAGTATTTTGCTGATGAATTTGCATGGGATGAGTTGTTATTGTTGAGATTTTATCATTATTATTTTTATTTTTAAAATTTTATATTTTGTATTTTTTATATTATATATGTGACGGCACACGAGGAACCAGAAGAAGAAGAAGAAAGGAAATGGGTCTGTCTTAGAGTGGATCCATCTCTCCTACCATCTGAGGGCGACTTAAGGAAGCTGAGTATAGTAGGGTGTCCTGAGGGGGAGCTAGTAGGTTTCCTGGATCGTCCATTGCGCTGCTAATTAGTAGAGGTAGTGCATCGATGAGGTCTGGGAGATCTCCTCCATCTCCTAGGAAGGGATCTGGTCTGGTCATGTCATTGAAATCTCGTGCGACGAGGGAAGGTCTTACAGATCTGCATTGATCTAGAGTCCAGGGCTGCACTGGTATCGGTCTGTCTCTTAGTGCCTCTTTCAGAGGGTAGCACTGTGAAAGAGGTGATCCGCCAAATAGGATCTGGTCTCGTAGGAGGTTGAAGAGTATGGGCCCGAAGCCTGAAAGCCTCCTGTATGTATAAGGCTAAGCATCATTGATCTGGATATCTAAAGAATCCTGTGAGGGTTTGAGTCCCCCTGAATAAGCAATAAAATCGCCCCCTGATCTCATAATAAATGAGGCAACGAAAGATGAAGTGTTCCTCAGTCTCGACCTTCTGAAGTTAGCAAAGCTGATAGAGTTTGTCTACTTGGTCGATCTGGTGGTCTATCTCTACTCAAAGTCTATGAGAGCCCACTCTGAATTGGCCTAGAGGAATGCAAAGAGCATGTACCCAATGGCGGAATGTATACTATGGTCAATTGATGAGTCCTTCCCTAAGCTTCAGGAAATGCTCTGCATAAAAGGTCATCTTTGGGCGTAACCCACTGAGAGGGTTAACCCACGTGATCTGGATAAATCACCTATAAATGTCATCTCTGATAATCTTGTTCAACACTTGTCTGGTTGGTAGGAGATGGCCAGGTGAATCCAAGGAATACCAAAATGGAGGGAGGCAATCAATTTGAATGCCCACAGACTCTAAGATATTTGAAACCTGTGCGAACCAACCTCAAGCCCGACCCAATGGGCTAGAGAGGGCAATAGTCTCTGAAGAGAAATACACCAAGTATGGGTACCGATCTCACCCCTTTGTCGAGTCAGCTAAGCCCTGGATGCGGTGAATAAAAGCGACCAGTCCGAACGCTGCCTCGAGTCGAAAGGGGCAAGCCCTGAACTCTGCTAAGATGATGTGATGAGGAACTGCCTTCTTGCATCTAATGATGTGACGGAGGAGAAGGGTCTGGGCTTTCTCAATCGAGGCCCAATCTGACTCAATTAAGGAAGGCTCACAAATCTCCGAGCCATAGAGAACAGTGGGTCGGATAAGGGAGTCCATAAGAGACATCTTGGATGAGATGTCCTAAAAATGGTAGCAGAAACACTATCTCTCGAGAAGGGCTAAAGATCCATAACCCTTGTTAATTCGAGGTTGGAGGGATGCGAGTTTTCTTTATTTTTTTTGATAAGTTCGTCTCAAGTTTTATGTTGAGGTCTTGATTATCTAGTTATAATTTTTGGTTACATCTGCCACCAATCACTAGGATGCATAATCAAGTGACAAGTATAATTGGCATGACTTACCTGATAATAAGGCTAGACTGAACTCTTGTTTTATGTGTAGCATTTCCACATCGAGCTACCAAACCACCCATTTCTACCATATTCATGATAGCATATTCATCAGAATCGTCATACGAGCCTTGAAACCCTAACTGCTAAAAATAGTAGTGTCTAGCATGTCCTGAAAAAAAATCATTGACATTGTGAGCTCACAAGAATCCCAAATACGTGATCATCTCCAACATTCGAGACTCCAAACTCTGGCTCCTAAAAAATAGGAAGATTGCTAAAAATAGCAATTTTCCCTAAAATTGATGAACATGCCTCTACCTCTGTAATGAACTGAGACGAAAAAAAGTTCACTCACACAAAGAATATCCAATATAAATAGGATAGTACACAGAAATCCATATAGGATAATTATAATATGAATAATGAATAAGATATGAGATGATTACAATGAGAATGAGGGCCCGTTTACATATCTTCACATTGGTGCCCTTTCGTGAATAGACACATCCTTTAGATAAGACATGACTTTTTATTTATGATGTGTTTAATTATTATTTATTATATCTATTTCTATATATATTGTGTTCATAACATTGCCTTCCCCTTAAAAATGCTTTGTCCTCAAAGCATACTTTATGGAAGACTTATCTCTTGCTCCGGCTTCTAATTATTGTCTCCCGATTCTTCATTCTTGAGTTAGTAGTCATTGAGGACCTGAGACGATAGGATCTTCTAAGCGCTGAGTAGAACTGTTGAATTGTAAAGGAGTCTACCCATACTAATTCGATTTTCTACGGATTTGGGCTTTTATAGGGTTCTTGGAAAGAACTTGATACATTTCTACTCCGATGATAGCTTCTACTTTGACCCTCACTTGTAGTGGAAGTAATATTCTTTGGCATATCGGTTATTTTTTTCTGTTGATACATTGATTGGCTGAAGTATCGACTTTTGTGATTAGGATGTCAATAAGGCATACTTGCAACTTGATCTTTACTTCGTATACTTGTATCTTTTTCTTGATTAACTTTTGGAATTGATTCTTCTTCGTACCCCTAAATTGTTTCTACTTCGACATTTGAAGACGTCAGTACATGAGTTGTACGGTTGACTAGATCTGTATTAATTCCTTTATCCAGAATTGGGATTTTTACATCTAAAGACTTCTCTAGCTCCATAGGTTTAGTCCTTGTCTCTTTATTGACTATTGATGTTTTGCGATCTAGCTCTTCTTCTAAATACTTCTTATCATGCTTAAGTCTTTTAATTTGTGTTAGTAAATCCTAATTATGTTTATTAATCGTAAAAGTTATTTTTTATCTTTTGATTTGTCATCTTTATTTTTTGATTCTAGATTCTCCTTTCTTTCATCCTTTAAGATTTTAATTTGTTCTAGTAAATTCTGATCAAGGTTCCTTTGGTAGGAGCTTTCTTCCTCTTCTTCGATTAATTTCTCTTTGAGATCTTGATTTTCTTGTTCCAACTTTTGAAAACACCGCTTCTTCTCCTTGGACTTCATGATTTTTGCAAGTAGTTTCTGATTATGATTTCTTAGGTGGGAAATCTCTTCGTCTTTTTCGATGATGATCTTGTCACATTCTTTCTGTCGATCTTGCAACTTTTGTATTGACTTCTGGTTATCTTGAAGGATCACTTCTGATATGTCCTTCAAGTCTTCTGATGATGGAGCTTCTGAAATTGACTTCATTGTAACGTCCTGTAATGTGATTTTCTTCTTCTTATAAGAAAATGTCAAAAACTTTCTCCTTGTGTTGAAAATAAAAGTACCCAATGTATCTACCCAAGTTGACCCTAGAATTATATCAACACTGTCTTGATACATTGATACCACATTGAATTGACCTATGAATTTGTAATCACCAATAGATAGTTGTAGGTTCTTAATTTCATATTTCTCATTGGAAAGACGTGTCATTTTCAATTATATTTGGTCTTAAAACCATTAATTGGTTTGCCAGGTCAACATCAATGTGATTTTTCCTAGCATTTGGGCAAATAGCGATGTTGATATTCTTTCCTTGAATAATCCCATTAACTTCTAATAAGGAATCCACATATTTTTTATAAGTATGAGGGAATCTTCCTCTGATTTTTGAATTGTCCTTTTTATATGAGCCTTGGAAATATAATATATTTTATTTTTAGTTTATTAATACCTTTTTAACTTTACCAAATAATAATCCTTTCTTTTAAAACTTTATGATTATTTTTTTTATTCAGCCCTTTAATAACTTTTTGATCCCACTCAGTAATAATAAGCTCTGACTTTAAAATATAAAAATATTCTTTTCTTTAACTTTTTCTTATGCTTCCTTCTTATAACCTTCTTTAAATCTCCTTTATATATTTGGATTTATGACTCTTATTTTAATCAATCCCAAAACTTAACTTATATATAATATGCAAAATCGTCTCTTTTATAACCTTCTTTGAAATTTGAATATCCTTTATATATTTCGAATCGCCTTGGTAATTATTTAAGTTCCACTAATATATAATAATTTATTATTATTTTTGTCTTTTTAAGAACTCCAGGTGGTAAGTACACCAAAAGGGCATTCTCCAATGGTTATTCTCTCGTTGACTTCCATTCTGGAGAATATGTGTTAGTATTAATTTTAATATCTCTTGCTAGTGGTATTGCCAACCGTCGTGGCTTTGACACTTTAATTAATAGAGGCTTGCTGTAGTTTGTTTATTGCTGAAAGGAGTCGCGACGTATGGATGGCTGTGGGTTTACTACCAAACTGTGGCTTGTTTAACAGACATAATTTTATGCAATCAGATTATAACACAGAGTGCCTGATGATTATGATGCAGACCGCGATGATAATGCACATAAAATTAATGGCAGATGCACAGAAAGGGTAAAGATGGCATCCAGATTATAACAAGGGTATGAAGGGAACAATATATGACTGAACTGTGTTTTATTTCTCACGGTGGCAAGTGCAATCTATGAATTAATGCGATTCCTGAATTTACGACAAGCTGAGATTTGTGTGCTTTGTCCTCTAATGTTGCCTTCTATGCCAATGCCAACCAGATTATTTGTACTTTATACCACATACTTTTTTAATATTGTTATTTTTTTTTTCTTTTTGAATTTTACAGCGAAATAACATTTCTTCAATGGAAATTGATTTCTTTAAATGGCCAAGGGCCTGTTTGTGGTCAAAGACTAGACGCTCAAAGAAGCACTGGAGATTTTTATTGTGTGGCTAGAATCCTATATGGTCAATAGCCAAGATCAGACTCGCTCTGATACCAAATGAGACGAACAAAAGTTCGCTCACACAAAGAATATCCAATATAAATAGGATAGTACACATAAATCCATATAGGATAATAATAATATGAATAATGAATAAGATATGAGATGATTACAATGAGAATGAGGGCCCGTTTCTATATCCTCACATGGGTGCCCTTTCATGAATACACACATCCTTTTGATAAGACATGACTTTTTATTTATGATGTGTTTAATTTTTATTTATTATATCTATTTTTATGTATATTGTGTTCATAACATGAATTCTAATCCTTGGAAAACCTGTCTCTGCTCTATGTGAAACTTGTCATTGATCTCTGTGAAACCTGTCTCTGACTAGTATCTTGATGAAAGCAAGCTGGTTCTTATTCCTCCATTTTCATAGGCAAATCTCGGGGTTAACAAGACCTAGTCCGTGGAAAAAAATGACAATATCCATGTAATCCCTATTCCATGCAAATCTCAGAATGTGTGAAGAATCTCCTCAAAATAGTAAGCGTGCTCATGTACCAAGTCAAATACCCTCATCAAGGTTAAAACAAGATGTGAATAAAACCAATTCAAAGCTAGAAGTTGACCATCTAGTGCAACACACCACCTAAATTAGTATGCTTAGAAAGATGTGAGATAAAAAATGTTTAAATAGAGTAGAAGTGGACATGAAGGGAGGGTGCATGCATAACTAACTCTCAAAGAATGTGCAAACTCAACAAACTCTGCAACAAATGTGCCAAGTAAATTAAATAGCTCATCAAGGTGGCATGTGTGAGTGTGAAAAAAAGGCTAAATTAACCCCAACGAATTAACATGAGGGCAACCACTTTCTAAAAATCACTTTTTATGTGAATCGCTTTAACATGTGTGCCAAAGGCGAATGCTACCTGTTGGAGTTTAATGTTGTTCAATTACATTCAGTTTCTTTACAAATTTACATGAACTGAAACATAAACCATAAACAATAGCAGCAGTAACAACCAAGATCACAAGAAGAATAACCATGCAGAAAGACACAAGTACAGTAGAAAATGCTAAGACAAAATGATTATAATAGATTGATATATTATTACAATGATGAGAGTTCCATATATATAAAACATATGGTGACCATCCATGAAAGGATGTGTCCCTTGGATAATAAGTACCTACTTATTTATTAATTATATTTATACGTTGTATTATAAATATCATGTCATATATATATATATATATTTGGAAGAATGTATTCTCGATGTTGTCCAAACATCAACACTCCCTCTCAACGAGGGAGACATTCTCAACCAAGGTTGTTCACCATAGGTACACCCCCGTGAGTGAATGTTAGCATGATGCTAACTGACACGTGGAAAACACCTCAAGCACCTCGAGTCTATATTATTCCTTGTCATGATCAAGGAAGGACTACGCCTGGGCCCATTTACCACAAGTACACCTTTATGATAAATGCATCCTATCTTCCTTGGTCTGCAGCCCAATCTAGGAGAAGGTCCACCCGATGCTTACTCGAGACATTGTAAAAAAAAAAGTCTGTCACACATGGCACGCCCATGTAGACTTCTAGAGGCTACTCCCTCTAGAAACACTAGGGTCAACTCCTCATAGTGTGAGACGTCAAGGTGAACTCCTTGACATGTCCTCATGTGCTCTCCACAAGGGACGTTGGGTTATAAACCCAAACCCACTTATCCCTTCTCGGATAAGTGTCCTCATAGATCAACTCAACTCGGTCACAGAGGAGTACGATCTGGAGAATATCTGTCACACATGGCACTCCCATGTGGACATCTAGAGGCTACTCCCTCTAGAAACACTAGGGTCAACTCCCTATAGTGTGTGACGTCAAGGTCAATTCCTTGACATGTCCTCATGTGCTCTCCACAAGGGACGTTGGGCTATACGCCCAAATCCACTTATCCTTTCTCGGATAAGTGTCATCACAGATCAATTCACTTCAGTCACAAAGGAGTACGATCTGGAGAATGTTTCAGGAAGCTGCAAACAACAACGCTCCCTTTCAGCGAGGGAGGCATTCTCTGCCACACCAAGTTTGTCACAGAAGTACTCGAACTTCGTCCTGGTAAGGGGTTGGTAAGAACATCAACAACCTACTCATCTGTAGGAAGGTACTGCACCAATGCTGCCTTCCTCTGCACCGTGTCTCAGATGTAATGGTACTTGATCTTTATGTTTTTCGATTTGTCATGAAACACTGGATTCTCCGAGAGCTTCACACAACTCTGGTTATCACAATGAATAACGGTGGAATCTAGCACATGTCCAAATAAATCTGCAAGGAGCTTGCGAAGCCACACCGTTTCATGGACTGCCTCACTCAATGCAATGGACTTTGCTTCTGCAGTACTCAAGGCCACAAAAGTTTGTTTCCTGCTACACCAGGAAACCATGGCAGATCCCAAAGTGAAGCAACACCCGGAGGTGCTCCCTGCCCAATCAGAGTCAGTATATCCTTGCAATCCCATGTCAATACTAGAAGTATATCTCAGACCATGTCCAGTTCCTCGCAGGTATCTCAACTCATGCTTCACAACAATTCAGTGTGTCTGTCTCGGTTGGCTCATAAATTGGCTAAGTGCATTCACTGCATAGCAAATATCTGGTCTGGTGTTAACTAGATACATCAATGATCCAATCAGTTGTCTGTACAGGGTCAGATCAATCTCGTCAGAATCGGAAGAAGACACACTTAGTTTCTTCAAATTCGTCACCATTGGTGTAGCCATGGGTTTATAGTTCAGCATCCCAAAATTTTTCAGTATCTCAAGATCTCATCAGTTCTCTGCCACACCTCTAGTCCCAAGAAGTAGTGCATCATCTCGAGTTCCTTCACTTCAAACTCAGAGGCCAATGCATACTTGCATTCAGTAATAAGGTTCTCTGTACCGGTGAGGAATAAATCATCAATGTAGAGGACCAGAATCAGGGCCTCACCGTTAACAGTCTTGTAGTACAGGTTGGGATCAACAACACTTTTGCTGAAGCCCAAACTCATCAGGTGTCCATCAATCCTCGCATACCAAGGTTGAGGTGCCTGCGTGAGTCCATACAGGGCCTTCTTCAACCTACACACATGAGACTCCTTCTCATGTATGACGAAACCATTTGGCTGCTCGATGTATATTTCTTCCTCAATCTCTCTTTTGAGAAAGGTTGTCTTCACATCCATCTGATGTAGTCTCCAACCCATGGATGTTGCGAGGCAAATAATTGTCTGGATAGAAGTGTATCGAGCAACATGAGAAAATGTGTCCTCATAATCTATTCCCTCCACCTGAGAGAATCCTCTAGCAACAAATCTTGCTTTGTGCTTCTTGATGCTTTCGTCAGCTGTATGTTTGATCTTATAGATCCATCTGGAAGTCACTATAGACTTCTCTTCAGGTCTCAGAACAATATCCCACACATCATTCTTCACGATGGACTGATAGTCCTGCATCATGGCATCTCTCCATACTAGTTGACTAGATGCCTCCTCATAACATGAAGGCTCAGAATTGATGATGTGGCTCATAGCTGTGGCATAGCACGAATATCTTTGAGGTCTCTTGCTCTCTCGGAAGGTACCACGAGGAGTTGCATGTCCTTTTGCCTCCTGCAGAGTCTGACGAGCCCATGTAGGTCTCTTCTAAGTTACTACAATATCTCAGGGAACATCAAATGGAGGTACAAGATCAATGGGATCAATAGGCTCAATTGTCTCCCTCTGAACTGTTGGAGGGTGAGGGGGAGAAGGAACCATCTCTTCCTGTTTCTCACTATCAATTTCCATGTGAGATCCTCTAGATCTCATGAAGGCCATCTCCTCCTCAAAGGTAACATCTTTTCTCACCTCAATCTGTCTCTGACCAAGGATGTAGATCCGATATGCCTTCGAAGACTCACTGTACCCCACAAATGTACCCTTTCTACCTGAAGGGTCTAGCTTGGTGCTTTTCTCTTTGGGTAGATGAATGTATACTGGACACCCAAATATCCTGAAGTTTTCAACCTCAGGCTTCACTCCGGTGAAGGCCTCCTTGGGAGTCATGTTCCTTAAAGTCTTATGAGGATTTCTGTTCTGAACATACACTGCAGTCATGGATGCTTCTGCCCACAAAAACATAGGTAATGTTGATCATGAATCATTGCCTTGACTGCCTCAACAATAGATCTGTTCTTCCTCTCTGCGACCCCCTTTTGTTGAGGGTTGTAAGGAACATCGTTCTCCCTCTTGATCCCTGCCTCAATGCATAAATCACTGAAATCCTGGGAGGTGTATTCTCCTCCATTATCTGATCTCAACACTTTGATCTTCTTTCCAGTCAGGTTTTCGACCTGTGCTATGTACTCCTGAAATCTGGCAAGGACTCCATCCTTGGTCTTCAAGAAGTAAATCCAAGTCTTTTGAGAGTGGTCATCAATGAAGATCACATAGTATAGGTATCCACTCAAGGAAGCAACTGTCATGGGTCCACATAAATCTGTGTGAACCAAGTCTAAGATCCCCTTCGATTTGCTGTCGTTGCTTGGAAAGGATCCCTTGGCATTCTTGCCAAGAGCACCACCTCTGCAAATGCCATCGTGTTCATCATGGATCTTTGGAAGGCCTGTCACCATCTTCCCCATAGCGGGAAGAGCTCTATAATGTAAATGAGCAAGTCTCCTATGCCATAGTTCACTCAAGCTAATAGAATGATGTATCAAGGCCTGAACTGGTCGGACAATCAATCTGTACAATCTGTCCTCTCGTAGACCAATCACTCGAGCATAATCCATACTAGAGTTCTTGTTCCATGCAACAACCTTTCCATCAAAGAAAGGTTCTTGTTATCATAAAATGAGTGAAAACCCTCAATATATAGTGTATCAATGACCTAATTTACTTTTTAGGTCATTGTTATCGCACGGTTTGTAGGAGGGGCTTAGATAGCTTGAGTCAAGGCTTAAGACCGGCGTAACAGGAGCTTCCCCACCCACTGTCACCTCGATGGGGGGCTCTTTCTATTTAGGAGGGCTAGTCCAAGGGAGACGTCCCTATGTAATCTGGGTTTAAGAAAGGCTAGGGATAATGAATCAAGATAATAAGTTCCCTTTCACAGATTACAGCCAAGTATGAGATAGTCAAGAAGAAGTCTTCCACTGGATGGCACCTGTTTGCGAGACAAGACAAAGAAAACTAGAGTATGTGCTTGCAGTGGGTTAGTACTTCATGAAATTAATGACTATCTTCC
>ML776576.1:1232284-1268487 GCA_009831015.1 Picea engelmannii | reverse complement strand
GTTATAATGATCAAATATGACACATACCATGATACCTCGGACCAATTACCTCATGGAGCAAGAGTCCTCTCTGATGCAAGCCCAAGCCGGTAGTGATGGAAGCTGGTACTGCTGACAGGACAAAGCTGGCTGAGAAGAAGAAAGATGGGCCCTCCAGGGCCATGCTCAAGTCGCTCCTGCTCTCGGTACTCCATGTCTAGGACCATGTGGGCCTCGAGACATGCTCTCTTAGTTATCCCTAGATATCGGGGATAACAGTCATAAAAAGGCCGACAAGGCCATAATGTCAAAATCATACTGTTTTTTCATTAAATGCAAAGTAAAAGCCCTAATTAAGCAGAAAAGAGAGTAAAAGCCCCTTCAAGGGAGGCGCTAGCCCTTTCTAGGGAAAATGAGACATCCAGGAGCAAAACGTTAGCCCCCCAGGGGCCTCTCGAACATGCCACACGTGCCACTGCTGCACAGCCTGTCTCCAAAAGCGTCCATGAAGCTGGATGACGACATGGTGAAGATGGGGACGTCCTAAGCCTTCCAAGGCTAGCATTCCACTGAAAAGGGGTCATTCCCCCTAGGTCTAGTCCTACCAGAGTGTCTTTGGTGGAACGTCCTCTTCCTCTTAGGTGCAAAACCCTTGATCAAGATCTTTCCTATCTCTACCCCCTGATGGGGTCTCAACATTCATCTGGTGGGCTCTTTAGGCCCATGGAGGTCCGAACTGGTCATCTCTGCATGTGTACTGGTCCAAATGGTACCTGTCCGTCGGGCATGGTCCTGCACATCAAAAGCTATGCCCTCCATGGGCTCATCAGTCACAGGGATCATAGCAATGTCAATCACATCTCATCATGAATATTATTAAACATATGCATGAAGCCCCTAATACATTAGTCAATGGCTCAAAGACATTACAAAAACCTGCAATACAAGATTGGAGAAAAGGAAAAGGCGTCCTATTGGGCTAGTGTCTACAAGAAAAGGAAAGTTTCCAGAAATATCTCATCCAAGCCATGTAAGTGAGGTGATGTGGCTAAGGGATGTCCAAACATGTGGGTGCAGTGAGGGCCAAGGATGCATAAGTGTTACCTATGGGTGCCTTTGTAGAAGGCGAGCTGTACCTGTCATGGATGGATTTTTTCCAAGCCCATTCTTGCCTTTATTCTTGTTTTATTCTTTTTATTTGCTCTCTTTGTTCAAGAACTGACCAGGGGACACTGCCTTGGCATGGTGACCAGAGCTGACTGCGTTACTCACAAGTACTTTCATAGAGATGAGAACGCTGGCTCGTGATGAGACTCCCTTTCCCTTGGCCATGCAACCAAAGGTCACTGCCCTGGTGTGGTAACCAGATGGTGGCAATGTCATAATGTTAGGTACCCATGGACCTAATAGGCTGGCTCGTGATGAGAGCCCCTATCCTCTGACTAGGTCTCGTTTTTGTTATTTTTCGGGTCCCTCTTGTTTCTTGCTGAGAGGCTTTTTACTGCCTTCTCGGGGATCCCTGGGCGAAGCATCTCGATGTTTTATATCTAGGCTTTTGTCTTTTACCAGCTGCTTTTACCTTCTGGGCCTTTAGCTCCTTCTTTCCACGAGATAAGATGCAACCTTGCAAATAGGTCAACCCAATGCCTGGACAAGGGGAATGGGATAAATGAGCGGGAGATAAGATGAAACAGTGGTGCTATGATGGGAGCGGACGATGGCTTTTCAAAAATTCCCCCAGTGGCAAACCAAGACCTATGGGCACATGCTTGCTAGGGCACCTTGTCCATTTCCCCAAGCATGGTCAAGTGGACTAATGTAAGATCCAAGCTGTTGTTAGAGATAAAAGGAATCCGATGCATATATTTAAAGGTTTCAATGATCAAAAGTGACACATACCATGATACCTGGACCAATTACCTCATGGAGCAAGAACCTCTTCTGATACAAGATCAAGCCGATGGTGATGGATGCTGCTGCTGCTTTCAAGTCAAGGATGATGAATGAAGAAAAGGTGGGCCCTCCAAGGCCATGCTCAGGTCAATCCTGCTCTCGGTACTCCATGTCTAGGACCTGTGGGCCTCGAGACATGATCTCCTAGTTATCCCTAAAAGGTGGGGATAACATCTGGCTCCAACTCGGGGACATGTGCTCACCGTAGAGCGCATGAGAACCTCAACATCTCTGGCATAACCTGCAGACCTGCTCAATCTCGATAGAAGTATCAGTAATAAAATTGGGGTGGTAATGCCACCCCAACATACATGTATATATAAATATAGACCGAAAGAAAACAATCAATAAGTGTGAATATACAAACAAATTAATATGCAATGCAAATGGTATAATACACGAATGCAAAAATGCCTACTTACCTTCACTTACCTTGTAATGATCCCAAGCCATTATGCCAAGATCATCACTGTTTTGGTGTCTTTTTAAACTTTTACTGAGTGAGGTATTTCGTCAAACACTTTGCTTACAGTTACAATTAGGGTTTTACTGATGTGTTTATATGTGTGTTGCAACAAATAGCAAGAAGAGACAACCATGGAACATACCTCAACCATATGCAATATGATAGACAAGCCAAAAAATCTCAAATCTGCTTTTATTCATAAGATAGAAGAACCTGCTACATTGGAGATGCCGATCTGGAATGTTCAACAGATGGCTATGAAAATAGACAATAGAGCTGCTACAAAAAGCTCCCGACAATACAAAATAAACCTCCAAAGGCTGGATAAGAGATGAAGACCAATGCTAAGTAGATCTGGGCCAAGTGCCAAACCCCCACTGGAAGATGCCACGTCCTGCTAGAATGCTGAAGCTCCTCAACAATTCGGCCCTGGTGCCAAAGATGTCCAATCACCTCAAGAAAGATGCCAAATAGTAGATCGGGTGACGGCAAGAACAACCCAGGTGCTCGAATCTCCAAGATACCTCTCACACCCTGTAGATCTGAAACCCTCCACTGAATGGTGTGCCCCCCTGGATGCCTGAAACCCTAGATAGTTCGACCTGGGTGAATGAGCCCTCCAAACCTCCCGAAACTCTCCAAAATGATAGATCAGGACGCTGCAATGAAAACCCAAGTGCTCAAATCATCAAAAGACCTACTAGACCCTTGGATCTAGCCACCCTCCAAGAAATGGTGCGCCCTCCTCTTGGGAAATCGTCCCACTCTCAATACAAATCAATCCTCCACTGAAAGACTCCGGAAAACTACCAAGAATGATGCCAAGACACCTGCAAGGAAAACCCAATACTTGGAATTCCCAAAATCGCCTCTCCTCAGCTAGGACGACTCCTCTGTCAATGAATGGTGCGCCCCTCTTGCTGGAAACCCTAGATGGTACGCCCTCTCTCTCTCTACCCCAACAACTGATGCATAATCCTCCTGTAACTGAGTAGATCTGGAACTAGAATGGTGTGGGAGAGTATTGCATCTCCGAGACCAAGCTTGGGACAAGCTAGGTGGAATCTTTCACCACCGAATCGTCCTCTAGGTTTTGTTAAGTCAAAACTCTCAAAACCCCCAATGTTGGGCTCACTAGCTAAAAGACAGATATCAAAATAAGATCATACATGAATGAATGAGAAGAGGCCCTTGCCTTTCCTTTATACTTTTGGCTCACCTTGTCCCTCCAGAGTGACTTTCATTTTATTAATATTTAATAAATTAATTAAATCACTTTAATTAATTAATTAACCTTTTTACCTCTGAAAAGCTCCTTATCTCTCCTTGTGGCTTCCCTGGCCACTGAAAGTCACTTCTAGCCATCCCATCCTGTAGTGTTGCTCCTACCGATTCCAATGAGCTATTACACTGAGAGGTTCCTCCAAATAATGTGCCCAAATTGACCTCTTCAGTGAATTTCATTGACTTATAGCTCAAAATAGTCAAAATCATGGAAATCATCGGAATGCAACGGAACCAAAGCCAACCTGTGCGGAATGGCTCAAAATGATGAGATATGATGAGAAATGTCAGCTGGACCACATAATGCCTCTCAATAATCCTTGTACTCGCTATAACTCCCCTCTAGCTACTCTGGTCATCATAAACCTCTGCACTGTGATGATGTCCCAAAGTGGGGACATTACATACCTGTGAAATCAGGTCCCCCCACCTTGGTGGGGTTTGAGGAGGTGTCCGCTGATAGGTAATGGGCACCTTATTCCTTCCAAAGTGGACAAGTAATATGAGTCGTCAATTGCTTTCATTCCAACTTTGAAGGGTCCGAGCCATGACTGAGCGCTTCCTTTTACATTAGTTGGCTCTCCTTTCTGGGTATCCCACATCCATACCATGTCTCCTTCCTTGTACTTTCTGACCTTGTATTTGGTCGTCCCTTGAACAACCCTGGTGTATTGTGCTGAGGGAGGAGGGTGGGCTTTTGCTGTAAACACTTCCTGCTGGGATGGGCAGATTTGTACGTCATCTTCAACTTTCTTTAATATCTTCACCATCCTAATCTCTTTGTTCTTGAATTCATCTAGGAGTTGTTGGTATTCTTCTTTCTTAGGCCATTTGATCTGATCAAAGTCCTCTTCTGTTGCAAAGGGCATATCTTCTGGAGAATACTTTTGAAAGGTTTGTATCATCTTGTCTTGTGCTTTGTTATTATTGACGGGGTGAGTAATATCTTGCATATGGTCTCCGGTTATTGGCACATTGAGGAGACGACCTATCGTTCCATTTTTCAAAGGCAATTCCAAGAATGTGAGGTCCATCTCAAGGGTGCCACCCAACATTGCAACAAATTTCCTAGATAACAACATTCCCCATACATCTAGGACATCAACTACCACGATGTCAATGTGGACTATCTTCTCCGGGTACTCCTTTAGGCAAACTTTCACATTCTCAACCACCCCGTATGTGGGTATGGCTTTAGATTCGAAGCCACATACATTTCTATAAGGCCGTGTGACCTTCAAACCCACTTGTCGCATGACTTTAAGTAACATCATGTTGGCACCTGCACCTGTATCTAACATGCAATTGTTGAGGCTCTTGCCATTCATTGTTAACGTCATGAAGAAAGGAGGGTTCTCACCATATTGGACCCTGAAGTGATCAACTTGCAACATAATAGGGGGGTCCATGGGTTCATTCGATCCCAAAAAGAAAGTGTCAAAGTGTTCTTTGATAGACGGGATTTTAATGGCTTCTTTGAGGGGAACGTTTACATGCATTTTTGATAATGCCCCTTCGAAGTCAAAGTCTAGGTCAACCTTCCCAGCCTTGGATGTCTTAGGAAGAAGGATTTCTAGGGGTGGGGGCTTTGCCTGGTCAGCAGTAGGTTGGTTCAACTTCTTTCTTTTGTACACCTGAAATTCTTGTTTCTTTAGCTTCTCTCGTGATTCTTGGTCTAGGTTGTTTATTACTGCCATTCTCGTTGACCTGGCCGCTTCTTTTACGGCTTCCTGATGTTCTGCATTGGTGATATTTATTTGAGGAAAATCCATGAAATGGTCCATGTTGTTGACTTGTTGATGGCCATTACTGTAAGGACACTCATGCTCCCAATGTGCTTCACTGCATTCTAGGAACCAAGGATTTTCATCAACAACATTTGCAGGGGCCAAGGTGTTTGGAACTTCTTGCTCATTCTTTGGTTTATAAAATTGGTTCCCCTTCTGGAAATGTCCTTTGTACGAGACCCTGGGTGCTTGGGTCTGAGATCTTTCCAAGCTGGCAATCCTACCCATCATTTGTTCTTGATTTTTTATGATACCATCCATAGAGGCTTGCGGCTTGGCAATACTGGTACATAGGTCTGAAGTAGGTTCAACGTTGTGAACTATTTTTGGTTTGGTGTCTATTCTCCCCCTTAGGTTAGCAAAAGGCTCAATCTTGGATGAAAGGAGGTTTCCCTCTATTTTAGTAGCGAGCTCTTGGGCTTCCTGAATGGACTGGGGGTTTTTATCTCTGAGAAGATACCCTAGTTGGCCATTGAAAGATTTGGTGTAAACATGGACGAGGTAGTCATCTTTCGGATGATGGCTTGCGGGAATCCTTTGCAGCAAAGTCTCAAATCTAGTATGGAACTCCCAAATGGATTCATTTTCATATTTGGCAAGGTTATTTAGTCGGGTGAGGAGCATGTTAGGGTCTTCTTTGACACTCCATCTTTTGAGAAAGGCCTCTTCAAGTCTGTCCATGGTTTTGATGCTTCCATCGGGAAGGCTTAGGTACCAATGCCTTGAGGCATCATAAAGAGTAGCGGAGAACAACTTCATGACTAGATCTTCAACATCATCACTAATGGGGTGAAGCTGAAAAAACGCCCAAAAGTTGCTCATGTGCTCTTCGGCACTGATTGCATCAGTACCGGTGAATTTAGGCAACCACTTCTCATACTTGGGTGGCATTTGCCTAGGGTAGCCTGGTATGGCTGACATGTCCAATGGTTTGAAAAGAGTAGATGACCATTGTCTTTGATTGTTGGCTAGGTTCGCTGTAGCGGTCTGAGAGCTAGACATGATTCTTAAAGGAAGGCTCTTCCCGAAGAGTGATTTGACAACAGGAGAGTTCTTGGGAGGCTTCCTTCTGAAAGACAAAGGAGGATTATTGAACCTCTTTTTGGTTTGTGGAGTGGCCAGATAGTTTACTTGAAACTACCAAAGAAAAGGGAAAACACCCTAGTGGAGTTGCCAGGTAAGCTTGTAAGAAAATAGTTTCTGAGGCAAGGCTTACCGAAAAGTGTCGTCTTGAGGAAAATTGACTCAGTGTTCCCCGGCAACGGCGCCAAAATGTTATCGCACAGTTTGTAGCTAGGAGTAAAGGCTATAAAGTTGAGGGCCAAACTAGCGTAGCAAGAACCTATTCCACCCAATGTCACCACGATGGGGAGGTTCTTTCTCTTTTGGGAGGTCAGGCACAGGGGAGATGTCCCCGGTGACCTGGGGTTTTGAAGAGACAAAAGGTTAACAGGATGAAGATAAGTTTTTCTCCCCTTCACAGATCACCACCAATCAGAAGTTCCGGCTAAGGAGCCAATAATAAAGTAAAACCCAATGAAGAGTACCTGCCTGGAACAAGACAACAACAAACTGATACTTGCAAGCTTATTTCAATGGGTTAGTACTTCATATCAATCAAGAACTATCTGATATTCAATATAAGCAATTTGAAAGTAMATGTTGAYGAAGTCAAYGTTTACACAAYARCAAYGAWAAGRTAATGTCACTTYGCCAATAAATACTAGAACRRTGTGGCATTCAATGTAACCAATSAAMAMTTTATTCAATTAATGCCTTAACCACCATTCAATTGCTCATAAAGTAAAACGTTGCTGCAATAAAGATGAAATATTCAATGATGACGTCAACAACTTAGGGTTAGTAGGTTAGTCTAGGCTAGGGTTAGTGTAGTTAGGGTTTCAATTCAAAAGGTTTGAGAGTGTTTAGATCCAATTCTTCTTCAATGTTTGAGGCTTTAGATCAGTGCCTTAGGGTTTAATGGAGTCATAGGTGAAGGACGCAAGAGTTGAAGGAGGTGAGATTTTAAAGGACTAGAGGGATAAGTTTTGAAGTGCTGCTAAAACAGGGCTTCAAAATCATAACCCTAGGGGAGAGAGGCTCACTCCAGTGTTGCTAAAGCAAGGCCTCGTGCTCTCTCCTCCTTCCTGGCAAACAACTAGCTCAAATGAAATACAAAATCAAGACAAGAGGGCTTAAAGAGGGAGAGTGTTGCTAAGGCAAAGCTCTTTCATCAAACCCTAAAAGAAAACAGCCCTAGGTGTAGATGACCTAGGCCTGGGACGTCCTCTTCCTCTTGAAGTCAAAATGGTACGGCTCGCTAAAGGGAGGAAGAAAAAGGAGTGTAGCTATGGCTAGGCTC
The DNA here is from genome assembly GCA_009831015.1 of Picea engelmannii. Classification (NCBI taxonomy): domain Eukaryota; kingdom Viridiplantae; phylum Streptophyta; class Pinopsida; order Pinales; family Pinaceae; genus Picea; species Picea engelmannii. The sequence continues at coordinate 1,260,656 of ML776576.1, read as the reverse complement.
TCTTCTTCTTCTTCAATGGCTAAAAGCTTTTCTATCAGGGGACATGAGACAAGGATCTACTTGTGTGCTTGTCACTTAGGGTTTTTATTCAGCAAATTATAAATACATGTAAGAAAATAAGACTACAACCATTCAATCAAGAAGGTTTGCAGAAAAAATACTTACAATTTATCAAGAAATAATCATGCAAACCCTAGTTGTAACACCTTCCTTCAAGAAAAACACCATAGAATGCCAAAAATCTCTTCCTTCAACAAGTGCGCCTTCCTCAAATCAGCCATGAACCCAAATAGGGCGCTAAAAATCAGACCTCACTATGAGTGAGTAAGTTGTTATCATAAAATGAGAGTGAAAACCCTCAATATATAGTGTATCAATGACCTAATTTACTTTTTAGGTCATAAAAAGGCTGACAAGGCCATAATGTCAAAATCATACTGTTTTTACATTAAATGCTAAGTAAAAGCCCTAATTAAGCAGAAAAGAGAGTAAAAGCCCCTTCAAGGGAGGCGCTAGCCCTTTCTAGGGCAAATGAGACATCCAGGAGCAAAATGTTAGCCCCCCAGGGGCCTCTCGAACATGCCACACGTGCCACTGCTGCCCAGCTTGTCTCCAAAAGCGTCCATGAAGCTGGATGATGTCATGGTGAAGATGGGGATGTCCTAAGCCTTCCAAGGCTAGCGTTCCATTGAAAAGGGGTCATTCCCCCTAGGTCTAGTCCTGCCGGAGTGTCTCTGGTGGAACGTCCTCTTCCTCTCAGGTGCAAAACCCCTGATCAAGATCTATCCAGTCTCTGCCCCTTGATGGGGTCTCAACATCCATCTGGTGGGCTCTTCAGGCCCATGGAGGTCCGAACTGGTCATCTCCCCATGTGTACCAGTCCAAATGGTACTTGTCCGTAGGGCATGGTCCTGCACATCAAAAGCTACGCCCTCCATGGGCTCATCAGTCATAGGGATCATAGCAATGTCAATCACATCTCATCATCAATATTATTAAACATATGCATGAAACCCCTAATGCATCAGTCAATGGCTCAAAGACATTACAAAAACCTGCAATACAAGATTGGAGAAAAGGACAAGGCGTCGTATTGGGCTAGTGTCCACAAGAAAAGGAAAGTTTCCAGAAAGATCTCATCCAAGCCATGTAAGTGAGGTGATGTGGCTAGGGGATGTCCAAACATGTGGATGCAGTGAGGGCCAAGGATGCATAAGTGTTACCTGTGGGTGCCTTTGTAGAAGGCGAGCTGTACCTGTCATGGATGCATTTTTTCCAAGCCCATTCTTGCCTTTATTCTTTTTATTCTTGTTTTATTCTTTTTATTTGCTTTCTTTGTTCGAGAACTAACCAGGGGACACTGCCTTGGCATGGTGACCAGAGCTGACAGCGTTACCCACAAGTACTTTCATAGAGATGAGAAGGCTGGCTCGTGATGAGACCCCCTTTCCCTTGGCCATGCAACCAAAGGTCACTGCGCTGGCGTGGTAACCAAATGGTGGCAATGTCATACTGTTAGGTACCCATGGACCTAATAGGATGGCTCGTGATGAGACCCCCTATCCTCTGACTAGGTCTCGTTTTTGTTATTTTCCGGGTCCCTCTTGTTTCTTGCTGAGAGGCTTTTTACTGCCTTCTCGGGGGTCCCTGGGTGAAGCATCTCGAGGATTTATTTCTAGGCTTTTGTCTTTTACCAACTGCTTTTACCTTCTGGGCCTTTAGCCCCTTCTTTCCACGAGATTAGATGCAACCTTGCAAATAGGTCAACCCAATGCTCGGACAAGGGGAATGGGATAAATGAGCGGGAGATAAGATGAAATAGTGGTGCTATGATGGGAGTGGACGATGGCTTTTCAGAAATTCCCCCAGTGGCAAACCAAGACCTATGGGCTCATGCTTGCTAGGGCACCCTGTCCATTTCCCCAAGCATGGTCAAGTGGACTAATGTAAGATCCAAGCAATTGTTAGAGATAAAAGGAATCCGATGCATATGTTTAAAAGTTTCAATGATCAAAAGTGACACATACCATGATACCTGGAGCAATTACTTCATGGAGCAAGAACCTCTTCTGATACAGGATCAAGCCGATGATGATGGATGCTACTGCTGTTGACAAGACAAGGATGATGAATGAAGAAAAGGTGGGCCCTCCAGGGCCATGCTCAGGTCAATCCTGCTCTCGGTACTCCATGTCTAGGACCTGTGGGCCTCGAGACATGATCTGCTAGTTATCCCTAAAAAGTGGGGATAACAAACCCAACATAAAATGACCAAGAGAAAGCAATGACTAGAATATCATGAACATGAGATAATCAGATAGGATATTTTTCAGCAATTATCAATCTTGGAGTAGCAACCTCCACCAATGATACAATATATGACCAATAAATCTGATAAGAAGAAGTGAGCAAAAAAGCATGAAATTGATACTGCCAAGTGATCCTGTAATAATGTCACCTTCCCCCTTGGTTGGCCAAGGGTTAGGTAAACAATGAGGGTAACACAAAATAACATATGCAATAACAAAATGCCCCCAGATTTGCAACTGGTACGTAGAAAGTCCATGGGTGTCATCTTGCAAGGTGTCATGAACAGGTCCTTGGACATCCCATACGATAGGTCACCTTCACTGTTGGTTGGCGAAGGGTTAGGTAAACAGTGAGGGTAGCACAAAATAATATATGCAATGACAAAATGCCTCCAGATTTGCAACTGGTACATAGAAATTCCATGGGTGTCATCCTGCAAGGTGTCATGAACAGGTTCTTGGACACCCCAAACGATATATGGTATAACACTGGGAAATTAAAATGTTAACTTTATAATTTCAGCTATATTTGCTCAGTCTGGTTCTTTATAAATGGTCTAAAAATACGAGACTCCTAAATCTGCTATCTCCGAGAATTTGTTCACCGAGTGTCCTTAGGCATTTGTCATTTCCCAGATTGTATTGACTCTCTTCCTACGATCAACAAAATTATGAAAGAACTTTCTATTTTCATCTCCCTTGACTATGCACACAACCCTACTGTTCATCCTCCATTCATCCTCTCTTTGTTCCAACATCTTCGTCTTCTTAGTTTCTAGCTCCTTTAACTTTAAGTTTTCCCCATCCCTGAATATTCCTTCCTCATTTCTCTCATTAATGTCAACAATCTCCTTTTCCATTGATTTTAGATGCTTGTTCATATTGTTATTTTATTTGAAGCCTAAGCTGCCACAACACCCTTTATGTTTTTTGAGGATGCTGCAAACTAGACCCTTGCTAATTCCTTGTACCTTAGATCATAACATACCCACTTCTTCTTGACCAGCTCTTGGAATCCTGCCTCTTCCATCTAAATGGGATTGAACTTGAAAGAATTAGCTGCTTTACAGTCTCGTTTCTCTATTTGAAAAAGGATATGTAAATGGTTTGAACCTCCCCCTGCCTCCACCCAAGTTCTAATCCTATTTGATTCATTTAGAAGGGCATAAAAATCAGAATTTGTGTAATCTCTTAGAAACACCTGCCTCATTGGATATGTTGTTGCTCCAAGTAGGCATAAGTTTCATAGGACAACATCAACAAAACCAACCTTCTCTATCTTGTGTCAAAGGAAATGAGACAACTTATCTAGTTGGGAATTTCCCCCCCTCTACATTTGATCTACTCAAAGTAAAATTTAAATTTCTTCCTATTATAACCCTTTCATCCTTGATACACCTTTGAGAGGAGAAAACTTCCCAGAAAGCTTGTCTATCATCATAAGGGCCATAGCATTGAGATCTCCTGGTCCAGATCCTTGAACATGAATTCAGTCCAGATACCTAAATCAATATCACAACTTAGTAATGAAACTGATTTCTTCCATCCAAGAAGAATTACCCCAGATTTTCCCACATCACCTAAAGCCATAACATCCGATTCTTTCAATAATTTCGCTAGACTCCTAATAACCTTTTGACCCTCCACCGTTGTTTCTTGGACCAGTGTCATGTTAGGCTTGTGAACTTCCACTAGTGTAGTTAAAGCAAGGTGTTTAGAGGCCAAGACCTCGAATATTCAATGATAAAATAATCCTTTAGAAACCCTAGGGAGGTTTTGTCCTGCTGTAGGGATCCCTTTAATGGATTTCTGTTTACCTTGTTCAATCTCCTACCAAGATGTTTCTTGTGCATGGTGTAGGGATGATTTTCTAGCCACTGAGGAAGGAGCAGGATCCTTAACATGATCAAACCCTAGATGATCTTCCGACGGTTTTCTCCACTCCCATTCTACCCCTTTCTATACTTTAAAAGATATCTATCTGTACTTTTGTCTTCCTGCCCTTCCCCAATGCTAGACTACCTTTGACTAAATTTCACATCTTCAGTGCAATCACAAGAGGAGCTACCCTATTGGGAGGTAGGGTTTTCATTCTTGTTTCTGTTAATATTTTTGGTGTAACTACGGAAGATATTCTTGTATATTTGCTTTAGTCAAACCTTTAAAAGGTTATTATAATTATATTGTACAAGTCCGCTCAACATAAATTATTATATTATTGGTATTTTACTAATAATTGTAAAAAGCCCCATTGTGGCTAGTCGGCCCTGTTTTATTGGTTAGCTAGGTCAAGAGTCATGTCTCTTCAAGAGACACTGTTGCGTATAAATAGAGGATATGTTCCTCTCATTTGGACACACACTCACACACTTCTCTTATGCATCTTGGAGCGCAGAAGAAGGTCTAGCGCACAAGTCTTGGAGACAGGTTCTTTTGGTGTTTTGGTCTTGGTCTTTCTTGGAGAACTATAGCGCATCATTGTACTGGTTGAAGGAATCGATATTGAGGATTTTGGTTGCTGGGTTTTCTCCCCCACAAGGGTTTCCCAGGATAATCTTTGTGTTCTATTGTATCTGTGATTGTCTATCTTTCAGTGATCCTAGTACAGTTGCTATTGGATTAAGTAATTGTAATTGTGTAACTAGAAAATTTAAAACTCCAACAGTTTCCATGGGCAAGGTAAAGATCCCCCCTTTACCAGGACTTTGGTTGACTGCAAAATCTAAGCCTTGAACAGACTGCTTAGAGGCTTGAGGTCCCTCCTTCGATGCCTGAAAACCCTGGATTGCATTTATAGCTTTCACCAAGATCTCTTCCTCTTCCTCAACTAAATTACCCTTCTTCGATACTACTGGAAATTGACCCTTCTCTGTTGTTGCAATAGGATGGAGGATAATTGGGTCTTGATTCAGAGTCATTCCCCCTCAGATTCCTTTGCATTCTTCTTTCCCACCTCTTTTACCTCTGTTTTTCTCATCCAAACTTTCCTTATAAAGGAGTGAGAAGAGTCCTCCACTACATTGCCATAAACATGGCAATGGACTCACCTAAACAACATCTTGTTATAATCCATAATTTGAGTATGGACTGCAACACCAACCACGATCTCCATACTATCTTAAAGACCCTCTCTTATCTGAAGATACACTAAGATTCGGGCCACTATCTAATAGACACATGATCTGAAAAAGGCATCAATATCTATTGTTTTGTCTAGAAAATTTCGTGTCTCCTTTAAAAACTTTTCAGACCACAGCTCCATTGGTAAACCAGGTAGCTTGACCCGAATTGGAATCTTCTTCGATGCTTCGGATCTAAGGTTGAGACTTGAAACAAACAATCCAGGCCTTTAGAAACAAAAATCCCTCCCCCCCCCGCCCTTCCTCCCAATAATAGCAACCCCCTAAAATATTCTTAGAATCTTCCTCAGTATGAAAAAGGAATTGAATTCATCCCTTGGTTAGTATATGGAAAATAGGCTTAAACCCTAAAATCAGAACCCAAAACTTTTCCATATAGTCGTTTAATGAATGCTTGGAGATGTGGCGACCACGGAGTTTGCTAATGAGGGATTTCCTAAATAATTCCAGAGATCGTTCCACCCTTAAGTCTTTCCTAAAATCATTCTAACCCTCGACTTGCTCTGCTTCACCATTTTCCTGGCCCTTTTTACCTTGGGAATCTTATGATTTTCTTGACCACACTGGATCATCTTCTTATCACTTGATAGTGGTTCCAGATCCAATCCCTTGCCGATGAAACTGGATTGCCATAGGTTCTCCTCTTCAGAAAGCTTGGATTTTGATAGATAGAGGACTGAACAGTGGGTTTTGCACCAACCCTATCTTGGTTTTCCTTACCATACCCCTCATCTTGTGTGGTTTGATGTGAACTCTAACATCATTAACTGTTCCATAAATGCTACCCCCTTCGACAACTGCAGCTATCGATCCCTCCTTAAGTCCTCCACCAGGAATATTTTCACTTGTACAAACGACTTTAGGATCTTTGACAGGACTGCATGGAGGGATATATGATGCACTTTTGTAATGTTGTCCTTCCCATACCCCTTGTCTTGTGTGGTTCAATTTGGAACTCTACCATCATTAACTGTTCCATAAAGGCTATCCCCTTCGACAATTGCACCTATTGATCCCACTGATCGTCCACCAGGAGTATTGTCACTCATACAAACGACTTTAGGATCTTTGACATGGACTGCATGGAGGGATATGTGATCCACTTTTGTAATGTATTCTGCTGTTTTTTCCAGAGCAATAGAGATCCCCATGGAATCCCAATCCTTGTATTCAAGCCTAGAGCTAATCCCCTTTGGAACCGAATACACGATAATTTGTTGGCCCTCTTAGTGGTCTTCGGAAAATTCTATCAATTCCTCCTTGATCTCCATTCTCCCCTCTTGTCACCTTCTTCCTATATGAGTAGAGCATTATTTTGATATGTATTATTTGACATCTTATACATCTTATAAATCAGTTTTTTTTTTCATATTTATGTGGCAATGTTATTATTTGATGCTGTTGTTAGTTTAGATATTTTAAAAAATGAAAAAAAAACCTAAATATTTTTCTATTTTCTAGGTTTGTTGATATTTGCCGATATTTTCCCCATTTTTTCCAATATCTTGACTTCATGAGCCTCGAAGATATAGTGCCGGTACTGATATTTGCAACATTGATTTTGTATTTTTGAGGGAGCATTCTTGTACATTTCCTAGTGCCCCCCTGAAAAGGGAATGCAGGGAAATGCCCCCATTGGATAGCCACATTGTCGGAGCATGGGGAGTGGGTGTCCTTCCCTTGGGAACATGTCCCTGTGTAACACTGGATATGCAAATGTGCAAATTCATTTACAACTTGAGTTTCAATCAGTGTGCTAGTTTCAATGTTTTTTTTTAGTGATCTTAAGTTCAGATTTATGGAGTGTTGGAACTGTTTGTTTAGTTAATTTTTAATTAAGAAATACTAAATTGGCAGATTCTTCCATTTCTACTTTCAAAGGGTTGTTGAAATTGATTATTCCCTATATAAGAATATTCAGCCATTCTCTGTCCTGTTTTCAAGTTACTAAGTTTTTTGTTCTAGGTGCTGGAGCTTCTTGATGTGATTCAATTTCGGCCTCCTGAAACTAGTCTCAACTTTCCACAACCAGTACTGAAGTTCAAGGATGATTTATTGGTAAGATTCTCATGGAATTTTAGTGAAAGGAACAAACATACAGATTGCCTTCTAATATTTATCGATTTCATATGCTCAATAGTAATCCTCTTGATGGACATCTATAGGTTGATGAGACACTGGGAAATTCGGCAGTAGTAGAGAAGGGTGGAGTTTATTACTATTCAGAGAGAGGGTACCGGCTGATTGATCTTGCTGCTTTTCGGGATAAGCTTTGGCAGGTTATTAATTTGTTTCTTATTTTGATAATGGTCAATTCAGGAGGGAATCTGCTGACTATTGTGATTGGGTCATATGTAACCAAGACATGGTAGGTAGAGATTTTATCTTTGTTCAGTGGGTCTCCCGTTCATATTGATCTGAATGTTTATAGTCCATTATCTTTTTCAGGAATATAGGCGGATAGAAGCCCAATCAGATGCTGTTATTCATGAAAGAAGGTTGGCTGAATTAAAGAATATCGTTCAGCAGTTGTTAAGATGGGGATGGAAATACAATAAAAATCTTGAGGAGCAAGCAGCTCAGTTGCACATGTTAGTTGGCTGGTCACAGCTTGTGGAGGTAAAATCCTTACATCTTTATATTTTTTTCTCTATGATTAGTAATCCCATTTATTCTCTTTAAATCATCTTCCCCAGGAGTTCAGATTAACGAGTTTTTGAGCTAAACACAAATGGCTGTTATGAATAATGCAGATTTGCACCTAGCTATTCAATTATTTACCTGTTTGGATGATTGCTATGTATGTTCTGTCTTATAATTTGGAAATTGTTATGTTTGTCTAGTGGCATTTCTATCCTATGTTACTCTATACGCTTGTGCAAGGCCTGGGATATGCCTTATCACATATCAGCTAATTGCAAAATTCGGCAATTATTTTTCTTTGGGCATGTATAAGATATTAATTGCTATTAGCTTGGTAATTGCAACATGTAGCAACTATATGAGAAATCTATTTGTTTATTCAGTTTGATAAATTTAATCAAATAGTAGAGAAATGTTTCTATGACAAACTGTTGACTCTTATCTGTGTATTATTCAATTCCTAAATCTCCAACAATGCTGGTAAAGATGATGGAGGTAGTGGTGCAAATGGATATGCTTGTCGATATGCCCCTTGCCTCTGCATGGGTACGACCATGGTGTGGTGCTGATATGCATGCAGCTCCGGATACAGCCAGGCCATGCTCAAGATAAGGCTGGGCCATGCTCAGGATATCTAGTGGAATGTCTGGCATGTATCCAGCACTGTATCTCCAAAACCCTAAACTTTACATTCAAACCCTATTTGTGGATCCCCTTACTCTTAATTTTTTGGTGAATGATTCTCTGTAGTGGTATGTGACATGTGTAGTGTGTGTCTCTCTCTGTTTATTTATTATACTATCTATCTACGTACTTGTACTATATACTTTGTGACTTCAGAAAATGAGGTTGGAATCACTAGTATTCACAGATCAACATTCTTTGTTTAAAAAAGTTTTAAACTATTTTTTTCTCAAACTGTAGCCATTTTAGAAAACCTCCATAAAACTTATATTTTAAGAGAACAAAATGGATGTACTTGAGCCAATGAGCTTCTTCTTGTACTATATACTTTGTGACTTCAGAAAATGAGGTTGGAATCACTAGTATTCACAGATCAACATTCTTTGTTTAAAAAAGTTTTAAACTATTTTTTTCTCAAACTGTAGCCATTTTAGAAAACCTCCCTGAAACTTATATTTTAAGAGAACAAAATGGATGTACTTGAGCCAATGAGCTTCTTCTTTACTTTTATTCGTTGTATGCATTACTGTGCTTGAATTTAAGATTGATATATCATATCCAACATTCTTTTGTACATGCGGTAATCAGTGTGACTGAAAATATGCAACCTGGCTATCTATGATATGAAGGATTGGAATACTATTAAAATACGAGATTTTATTGATGTGGAGCTTCAGTACTTTGATGCTCTAGGGCATAGATCATGCACCATCAGACTGACAGATATACCAACTCTAGATGGGTACGCTGTAGTAGGCCTCCTGGCAGTGGAATTGCCCCCCAGATTCAACCGGAAAGCAAGGTTTCTATCAAGAGTTTCTTCCCTTCAACCTTGGATGGTAGGTGAACGGGGCTTCCTTGTCCTTATGCTCCTCCCAGGATTGTAAAGCTGGGTCCGCTTAGCCTTGGTCACTCCCCAACGGATGTCATCTTTCATTGCATTGATCCTTTCATAGTGATCGATGACTACCACAGAGGGCTCGTATCTCGGTCCCCTCCCTTGCCCTTGGCCATCAAGACTAGTAGGCTTTGACATCCTCTCTCTCTCAGCACCGGGAACTATAGTCTCTGACCTTCCTATTGTGTCACTGTGCTTACACTATCTTGTCTTTTGTCTAGAAGTAGACTGTTAGCGACGAGTGTATAGCTTAGCTAGACACTTAGTTCTATTTCCTTCTTTTCACTTTTTTGCTTTCAGTATTGATATAGGAGTTGCTTTTGGACTCCCACACTTTATTCACACTGGGTACACCTTTTAGTCCCATTGACTTAATAGAATTATCCTATTTTATTTAATGTTTACAAAAGATACCCTAAATGGTAATATCAACGGGATATCTTTCTTGTTGGCTTTATTTGCAAATTAATGAATGATGTTTTGAATATTTTATTTCCTCAGTGTGTGTGTATTGATGTATCCTAGCTATATTCTGTCTAGACTATTCTAAAAATTTGTCAGAGCTGTACCAGATACAGTACACATATCTGTGTTGGTGCAACTTACTTTCTAACTTTTCCAAAAGAGCTAGTTTTGTTAGCAAGTTTGCAATTCATCTGTTGTGCTTATCCTGTTTCTTATGTGGCCTCTTACTTTTCCAAGGTTGAATTGAGATGCCTTTTGTTGACAGTGAGTTGGCTGTTTGAAATTTATTGAGTGTATTTGGTAGGCAAACTTTGGAGTGACCAAGTTTACTTTTATTATTCTTTTGCTTCAGGTGGCTGTATCTAGACGCATGGAATTCATGGGAAACCGTCCTCAGACATTATTTGAGTTAGTTGACCATACATTTTCAGATGGAGTCTTTATCGAGCTGATTTTGGTAGCTGAATAATTGTATTATTTGCTGACAATTTATTTACTCTTCCAGAATACTTGATGCCTCATTGGGTGCGACCACATCACAAGATTGTTCCCTTAAAATGGCTTTGTCTTTGACTCAGGTATATATCAATTCTTTAATCAGTAGTACTTTATAATTCATGATACAAAATAGAATCTTTTGATTCATGAGAACGATGATTGTTTGTTTATTACTGGTGCAGGTTGTTCTAACTTGTATGGCAAAACTGCAAGATCAAAGTTTTTTTTCACCTGGAGGTGAAAGTGCAGATAATGTCACATATGTTGATCTTCTATCTACAGCACGCCTGTCAAATAGTGCTTGTCACTCAATCTTATTAAAGCTTGTTACTGCGATTCTCCGTCATGAGTCCTCTGAAATATTACGGAGGCGGTATTTGGAATTTAATATTTGAAACATAGCTATATTGGTTTACCATTCTAGTTTGTCATTTTTTATTTCTGAAGAAATTTATTGAACTTTTGCATTTGCAGCCAATATGCAATACTGGTGAGTTATTTCCAGTATTGTAGAGGCATGGTTGATTCAGATGTGTCATTGGCTATCAAGCGAAATTTACTGCTTGAAGGACAGGATGGAGAAGATGATGTAGAACTTCAGAAGGTACTGATGTTATATTTTATTTCGAGCTGACATATTATGACAATTTGTATTTGTTGATGTTGTTCTTTGACTTCTGTCTAGTAGAATGGATGTTATTTGCTAAGGTTTCATTTTGATTCATGGTTTATAATTTTCTCAGATAGACAAAGACCATGCAGAACTGGCCCAAATGAATTTCTCAATATTGAAGCGAGAAGCCACAACTCTTTTTGAAGTGGTATATTTCATTTTTATTTTCATCTTAGGGTAACAATGATCTATTTCTTTGATGTCATTTTTCATTTTTTTTAGTAAATTGAAAGCTTAAATAATGAACAATTAAGATATTGATGCGTTGGTTTATGCTACTTGTTTATACAAATACACAATAACTTTGCATTCACGTTATGGCCTTGTTAACCGCTAGATTTTCACCCTTGAAAATCTTGAGGGTTAAGAGCCCGCATGCACTATTTGGGTTGGCATTCAGAGATTTTCCCAGAGTTTAGCACTTGTGTGAGTCAAAGGTTGGTTTCCATCAGAGACAGGTACAGGATTGGTATATGGTTGTGTTTGCTTCAAAGATAGAGTTAGCTTGGTTTCCCATACATTTGAGAGAGATGTCTATATATAGCAGGTGACCCTACTTTTTAGGAGACAGTGATTGGAGACTCATGGGACAATTTTGAGCATACAGAGTTGGTCCTTGCATGATTTTGAGCCCGATGTCATTTTTCCTTGTGATATGCAAGAACTTTCTATTTTTAGGAGGGTGAGCTCCATGCCTCAGATCAGGTTTTTGAATGTGCAGTATTGATCCTTGAGCCATTCAGAGTCTTTTGGACGTTTTCCAGGGTGATTTGTCATCAATTTCTATTTTTAGTAGGTTGAGCACTAGGGCTTGCATGTCGATTCTGATTGGATATTTGGAATCCACTTGGATATTGACATGTGAGGACATCTATTTTTAGCAGTGTATATTTTTAGACAATGACACATGGAGGTGTTCTCCTAGGTATCCTGCACATTTTTGACAGTTTCCTATTTTTTAGGAGCGGGACCCTATTTTTAGTAGTTTCTATTTATAGTAGTGGTGTTTGACTCCAGAGGTGACAAGTGGCAACGTAAAATTTTGACATGTGGCAATGATTCAATGTGACATGTGGCATCTACTTGGCATCATTTGATGAGAGGGCACACTTTCCAAGGAAAAAGCATTAAAGTAAAAATTAATTAATTAAAGGGGTAGCATGGGTGAGGTGGCAATCCCATGGAGATGATTGAGCCAATCAAGGCATAATTTTCTCACTAACCTTTCTCTCACTCTCCATAACTCCACTTTCCATGCATTAATTCCTCTAAATTCCCTTTTAATTTCTCTTAAACACTAAATCCCTAAATAGGGCGCAATTCCTCATGTTGGCTAACTTATGCATGGCTTGGCCAAATTTAGTGTTTAAACTTTAAACATGCTTTGGATTCCTAGTTTTATCCTCCATACATTTCTCTCCCTCCTTAAAGCTAAAATGCATAAATCCCTTGCTTATTATTTCCCTCTTGTTCTTAGAATGCACCCTCACTCTTCTTGGTTCCCTCACACATATGGCACTTTTCCTCTTGAGAACTCATTCTTCTCTCTTTGCATGCGCCACCTCACATTCTCTCTCCTAGTTCCTAGTCCCTTCCTCCTCTAAAACACCTCTTCTACACCTTCACTCCCTTACATGTGGGTGTTTATTTCTCTTCTCTCTCATTCTTTAGTCTAGTTACTCTCTCTTTGAGAAAGGATAGTCATTGTACCGGTTGTGGACTTGTCTATTGTGGTGCAATTAACACTTTGGCAAGCCTATAATAACGAATTGTTGTGTTTTTGACGAACTTTCCTTGTTGTTGGTATCTTGTTTTATTCTTGCAATTAGATTAGTAGTTCTTAAGCATTTATTGTGATTTTAAGCTATCTTTTATGTGTTTTTCTTTCTTGCTTCTTGTATCTCTCGTGTGCTAACACTGCAGGATCCCTACAAGCAATGTAAAATCATCTTTTCCTAACACATTGGTAGTGTGTTTATATGCTGTCCAAAGCCCTTTTTGCTGCTGTTTTTTTGTGTTTTTTTGCAGAAAAATCAGTCAACAAATCAGTAGCCTGGTACCTAGGGACTCCCCCCTATGGTTGGCACGCACCAGCGCAAATGGAGAGGGGTCTTGCCCATGACAATTTGGGGCATTTCTCCTTGAATTAACACCTTCTTCATTGTTTTTTTTTTTTTTTTTCTGTTATATCAACTCAATTGGAGGGTGAAAATGTTGAATTTTCACTATGCTAGGCTCATGCATGAAGTTTATTTCATTTAGCATGTACTTGAACCAAAAAAAAATGCAGCTACACCATACACAAGTGCTGCAATAACCAAGATCACAAGAAGAATTACCATGCACAAGAACACAAGAAATATCCTAGGAAACGCTTTTACTCCAGGGAAGAAAACCCAACAATCCTTTGCTATATTCTCAAGAGAAGATTCCCCAACCATAAAACCCTAATGTACACGAGGGTGCTCTACAACCTTGAAACTTGCGCCCAAGAGAGGTGCACACTTCAGCCCTAAAATGTACTTGCTGAAATTTCCAAATGACAAGTGACAAGTGTGTTTCCTCAATGGGGAAATCACCTTTATTTATACTAGACCAGGCACAACAATAGGTCGACCTCAATAACTCAGAAATATAATTATTATTACAATAATCCTTAATTATCTTTCACATATGGTGGGGCCGACTTGTACCCTTTACATCACAATTAGGGTTATAAGCAAATCTTACACTTAGACAATATAGCAAGGGATCCACACGTCCACTAGTGCTCAGCCACTAGGGACACGTCCACCTGCTCATCCACAGGGACGTCAGAGGACTGATGAGATTTTCCGAAGTCAAGGAAAATATACAGTGGAGATACAGAAGAAAATATACTATGGAAAATCTCATCAGTCCTCTGCCATACTTATTCCTCATCTCTCATGTCTTCATCTCTTTGAGGTGGGTCTGGATAAATGTCAACAATGGAGTTATATTGTCTTCCTCTCTTTCTGGTAGGACAATTTCTCGGAAAGTGTCCATACTTGTCACATCTGAAGCACTGGATCTTTGATTTGTCTTTTCTATGATCATAACCTGAAGCTAAAGAAGTCTTCTCGCCTTTGAATGTTTGACTGAAGTTTCTTTTATTTCTTCCTCCTTTGTTTGTATGAAAGGAAAGAGCATGATTATCATCATGAGGGGAGTCTTCCACTCCTCTGGCTATAAGTCTGATTTGCTCCTGGGTATAGTCTATCCATAAACGATCAAAAGTAGTTAGTTCTGCTCTACCATAGATACTTTGAAGAAATGATTCCCAATGTCTTGGAAGAGCATTGAGAGTGGTCAAGACAAGTGCTCTGTCTGATATGATTTCTCCAATGGCACCTAGCTGATCTCTGATCTCTGACATCTTCATGAAGAAGATAACAACGATGTCACCTTTTGTCATCTTGATATTTTGAAGCTGGCCCTTTAATGTACGGGCTCTGAGGGTGTTGTTACTCTCAAACATATTCTTCAATGCTTCATACATCTCACAAGCTGTCTTCAGGTTGGCAATACGAGGTAGGAGATGATCTTTCACTGAGTAGATGATTATCTTCCTTTCCTTGACGTCATCTTTCTTCCATTCTTCTTTCTCTTCATGGGTAGCTGTCTCTGGTAAAGCCTTTTGTATTACACTCAATAGGTCATCCTCTTCAAGGGTGATTTGAAGTCTTGACTTCCAGGAACTGAAGTTGCTTGATCAATCAAGCCTATCTTCTACCAAGGTTCTGTTCCTCATGGTTTGCAGATTCTTCCACAAACCCTTAGCAATTAGGCTAGGAAACCTAACGGCTTGGCTAGGCTAGCAATCTTAAGTTTCATTGGGCTTATGATTGCCAACAATAAGCCATGAAGGTTAGAAGAACACTGGTAAGCTGAAAAACTCCTTCAATGAGCTGCAGGAACC
Source organism: Picea engelmannii (assembly GCA_009831015.1). NCBI lineage: Eukaryota > Viridiplantae > Streptophyta > Pinopsida > Pinales > Pinaceae > Picea > Picea engelmannii. Next base: position 1,245,406 of record ML776576.1, on the reverse strand, counting down.
CTAAAACCAAAATTTATGCAGAAAATTGCGAAACCCTTGGGCCAAAAATACAAAATGCTCAGAGATGCAATCTGAAAGTTGTTGGAGGTGCGCTGAAGGAGGCCGTGCACTCCTATGCAATTTTTAGCCCCAACGCTCAAGTATAAAGTGTTGAAACTGGCAAAAGGAGGGGCGTACTTTTTCTCAGAAACCCTAGGAGGGCCGTACGGTTTTGCAGAAAGGAGGACGACTTGCTTTGAAGGCTTGTGCAATGGCTTCTTCAAGACCTATGCTCTGATTCCATGTTGAATTTTCACTATGCTAAGCTCAAGCATGAAGTTTATTTCATTTAGCATGTACTCGAACCAAAAACAAATGCAGCTACACCATACATAAGTGCTACAATAACCAAGATCACAAGAAGAATTACCATGCACAAGAACACAAGAAATATCCTGGGAAACCCTTCTACTCAAGGGAAGAAAACCCAACAATCCTTTGCTATATTCTCAAGAGAAGATTCCCCAACCATAAAACCCTAATGCACACAAGAAGGTGCTCTACAACCTTGAAACTTGCACCCAAGAGAGGTGCGCACTTCAGCCCTAAAATGTACTTGCTGAAATTTCCAAATGACAAGTGACAAGTGTGTTTCCTCAATGGGGAAATCACCTTTATTTATACTAGACCAGACAAAACAATAGGTTTGTCTGTTGGCACAACAGGGCCGACCTCAATAACTCAGAAATATAATTATTATTACAATAATCCTTAATTATCTTTCACATATGGTGGGGCCGACTTGTACCCTTTACATCACAATTAGGGTTACAAGCAAATCTTACACTTAGACAATATAACAATGGATCCACACGTCCACTAGTGCTCAACCACTAGGGACACGTCCACCTATGCTCAGCCATAGGGACGTCATACTCAACAGAATCATCTGGAGTACCACATCGTCTCAACTCTGACACAGAGGCGAACGATACACCCATCACATGGGCACGCCCAACCAGTGAGGGACGACTTAACTCTCACACAGAGGAGAACGATGCCCCAACCATTGGGGGATGGCTCAACTCTCACACAGAGGAGAACGATGCCCCATCACGTGGGCATGCCCAACACTGGGCTCTCTCACAGGTTGACTCAACTCAGTCACAGAGGAGAACGTATCCTGGAGGATGTCTCACGATGCTGCAATCATCAACAAAAAATGTGTGCTAACATGCCTTTTACACTTCAATAGGAAAACTTTCATCTTTTCTTTCTTAAATGTTTTCATATTTATTTTCTTCTTTTTTATTAAGTTTAAGAAGTTCTTGACCCTTTTCCTATTAAAAACAAAATCTCAAATTCATGAATATTGGTGTAAAGTACAATTCACATAAAGGAGCATTGTTTAGGTTTCCCTCCATCATGGTCCCACCATACCATTATTCTATTTTCAAATTGGGGGGTTTAGAACCCAAAAATTATAGGATCATCATGATTGGACACACGTTCGCCATGTTGTATGCTAACAATACTACACATTTTTGCCTAGAGTATTGAAGTATTGATCACATCTCCATGCTTCATACTATTATTGAGGAACATTGTCCCCACTCTTTGAAAGTTTTTTGTTGTTTTGCGAACTTTCGAAAAGCATTTGAATTGGTATCTAGAGAGGCCTTGTTCCAAAGATGATGTGATATTGGTATTTCAAAGATAATTTTGATTTCTATCATGAGATTTTATGAGTTGGTTCTTGGTCATCTCCGCATTGCTCATGGGCTATTAGACTTCATTAGGAGGACTATAGGGATCAAATGAGGGTACCCTCTCTGGTCAACTCTCTTTGGGATTTATATTGATGATCTAAAGTCCTTCCATAGGAAGCATATATAAGATGGAGATGTGTTAACCCTTGGTTTTTCTTACTTGAGAATCCTGAGGGTTAAGAGCCAACATGTTATATTTTGGCCGACATTCAGGTATTTCTTCCCAGAGTTAGTTTTTGTGTGAGCCAAGGTTGGTTCACATAAGAGTATAGGTACAAGATTAGTTTGGTAGTGTTCCTTGTTTCAGAGATAGAAGTTTGCATAGGTCTTCATGGATAGAGAGAGATGTTTATTTTTAGCATTTTCCCTACTTTTTAGGAGACATAGATCAGAGGTCCGCATGACAGTTTTGATCACATATTCAGAGTTCTTGCGAGCTCATGATTCCAATGAGTCTTTTCCGGATGGCATGCGAGCAATTTACTATTTTTAGCATGTGGAGTTCTAGGCCTCAAATGACGATTTTGATCACATATTCAGATTCCTCATTGAGAATTGAATCCGATGAGTATATTTTCATTGACATGTGACGAGATTCTATATTTAGCAGTGCCTATTTTTAGACATACTATATTTGGCAGTGGTCTCCTAGTGGTCCCGAACATATTTGTGGTTTTCCTATTTTTTAGGGCGACTACTATTTTTGGGCATGTCTATTTTTAGCAGGGCTATATTAATTAGTGGTGGTCCCCATGCAGGGTGACAAGTGGTAGGTTCAAATTTCGACATACGACAGTCTCAGAGTGTAACATGTGGTGCATCATTGCATGAGTATATGGGGCACACTACTTGTATTTCATGAGAAAAACAAGGCATGTGATGAGTTGGCATTACTAGTTGTCCAATGGGGTTGACTAAGAGTGGATCTCCCATTTTTTCCAGTTAACTCTTCTTTATCCCTCACTCCTAGTGCGCATTACCTCATCCACCCCTCTCACACATGTGCATACATCTCTATGATTGGTGCATGCGCCTCCTCTTAATCCACTCCATCCCTCCATGTTTCCTATTGGCGCATGTCTCCTTATACCCGCATGCATGTTTTCTTCTTCCCATGCGCCTTCCCTTCCATTTAGTTCATATTCCTCTCATGTCCCACGCTTGTATTCCTGTCTCTCCCTATTTCCTACCATATTTACCTTCCTCTTCTTAATCCCCTCCTTCTCCCTATTTCTTAGCGCACATCTTCTTATTCACCCTATTTCCTAGCGTATTCACTGTATAATGCGCCTCCATATCCTTATTTACTAGCGCTTATACTCTCATGCAACATTTCCTTACCCTTTTTTAGCTCACACATGTGTCTCCTTGCATGCTTCTCAGAAATATCCCAACACTTCTCAGAAACTTTCAGTGCAACTGGTACTGCAACTAGTCCCAACAAAAAATAGTCCCAATACTTCTTAGAAACTTTCACTGCAACTGGTACTGCAACTAGTGCTGGCACTGCAACTGGTGCTACAACTGGCACTGTAACTGGCATTGCAACTGGTGTTGGAACTGGCACTGTAACTGACACTGCAAATGCAATTGTGCTACAACGAGCTTGACAGAGAGCTGCGGATCTACCTTCAAGTGGTTAGACTATTCTGAAGGTGGTGTGGGCCCATAACCTGTTAGAATAATGTTGATGTGCTCGTTTCACCGTAGACAATGCTACACCATTGTCACCCATCCATAGGCTTAAAGCCACCCCCAAGCACCTTAACCTTTTGACAGAAAGAATGATTCCGGGAAGCCACACCGTAACCCACATATGACCAAGAGAGAGAGCGCACCTTCTCTAAAGGTAGCGCAGAAGATAAAGATACCAGAAAGATCGAACAAGAGAGAACTGCCCAACTGCAGTTGTTGTTGCTCTTCCTCCAAACTTGCGCATTGTTTCTGGTTTTCTGGGTGAGAGTGAGTGAACAAACGAGCCAAGACATCCTCTATTTATACTAATCCGTACAATGACTTTTATGGCTGGGTCGACCTGACTTTCTGGTAATTATATTTTCTGTTTATCTTTTTCCTGTGGAGCCGACTAGTCTTTTTGGAGGATAATACCTTAATATTATATATTTTGCTGAGCCAACTAGTCTTCTAGGGTTTTCACACATCTGTTTAGGGTTTCTCTTGCTTCCGGAATATTCCATTATAGTCAAAGGTTACATATGGAGGTTAATACCTCCCGCAACTACCATAATATCAACAAAGTGATGGTACCCGGGTTGGCCTCCTACCCTCTTACCCCTTTCTCAAGCCTCTTTCTTAACCAACTTGAATTGTCAACGTTTCTAACGTTCCTTTTATGCTGTGCTAACTGACCACCGGACCACTGGAACCACTGGGGATTAATACCTGTCTTGCCACTGCTCACTTAATCGGTCAACAAGACCACTGGACCACCAAATCACTAGGATCATCAGACTCTGGGACTTAACAATGTGCCTTAACAGTTCATTCCGGTCCAGTTTAACTGGCCACTTGGACAACTCGTTCAAATTTCCTCGGTTGATCGAGGGTTCGGTTTGGTTGAAGGTCTGTCAACCTACCACCTGGGAAATAAAGCCATCGGGACACTGTGCGGCTGGTTTTTTTGAGGGTTTATTGACCAGTTCGGTTACCAAGCATTGTTTTGGGTCGTTGATCTCTTCGATGATCAATGATCAGATGTTCTCTACGTCATCAGATCTACGATACCCACCGTTGGTTTTCTAGTTGATCAATGCGCACAATTTTGTCTTGTCGTTTTCCGGATTTCCTCCATCGCTTGAAGTTCATAGGAACTTCGACTTGCTTCTTCTCCTTGACTTCTCTTCGTTCGCCCAGAGACTCGTTCTCATTTAATTCGTCGCCCCCATTATGATGATGCGACCATCATCCACAATTTAATATTACAGAGTATACACATACACGAAACCCTCATTATCCATTCTCTAATTTAACAAACATTCAAGCTAGTGTTACCAACATCTTGATAATATCACGATGTTGGCAATATTATCTTCAAAATCAGGGTCGGCGATTATTTTTCGATATTTTCATTCTTATAACATTGTTTTTCACTCTTATGACATTTTCCGATTTTTTCCCCGATGTTGCCAATATTTTCGTTTTCTCCCTCGACTATATTTTGCCGATGCCGATGTTTGCAACATTGATTCAAACACATTCACAGAGAGAGACACACATAGAGTAGTGAATACATGAAAACACACTATTCTATTAAATCAAACTCTGCACATAAATTCTGTACAAACTTAGAAATATCTCTCTGCCTTTACTGGTCCGATTTCACAATTTTGGGCACTTCTCTAGTCCTAGCCACCCGTCCAATCCATGCCCAAAGGCTTACATAAATACTTGAAAGGTAAAAGCCTCCAGATCCAAGAAATCCCTAACTAATCGATAAAACTTGCAACTAATTACAGCAATAGCATTTCTCTATCAATTGTCTTGACTCACTTTATATTCTTGATTACATACATACGAGGATCAAATAGGACCGAATCCTTCATACTTACGAAAAAATCCACATTACCCAACTAATTGCCCAAGTAAGCAATCGGCATGGTAATTCGGGAAAACAAACCCTAGCCTTCTAGAATCATACAGACTTAGGGAAATACAATAACTTCATTAAGGGAACTCACTCCCTTTGGTAAATTTCAAGACCCCCTTAGACCTGTTCAACAAGGTTGTTTTTGAGAGAATATGCTCCTGCATCAGCCTCCCATGGTACAAAAAGTTCATGAACTTCTGTTCATGAGTCTTCTATTTGTTGATGTCCACATGGATCCCAAAGCTTGTGTTGCTGTTGTCTACTTGCTTGATTGTATTGCTGCTTCATGGTCATCTGCAATCTTCCAGGTGTTACTTTTGGGGTAGCTCAGAGAGGTACTTTCTGTTAAAAATATATATATCAGTCCCATACTTAGTCAATACCAGATTTCAGCATCCTATAGTAGTACACCAATATAGCAATATAACAACATGCAAATATTGGACTATGAGCTGAAACACGAATAACTAAGCAATCTGAAATATAACAGCAGCGGAATAGTCATGAACAGTGAACAAAATCACACATTTGGCACCAAAATTCTGGGCAAAAAACCATGAAGAATAACTCAGAAAAATAGGACAGATTTGAGGAGAAAGAGTGCTTTTATTCAGCTCAAGGAATTCAGAACTTTTACAACAGTAAAGAGTATCAACATAAAAACACAGACTGTCTCTTCACCTCAGCAGATTACTTCTCCATACAAACAGTTCCAGATTATATCTAGGGAAAAATGTCAAGACTGTACGGCCTGTACGGCCCAGGAAAGCCAACAAATCTCCACAAACAATCACCAGTCTGCATAGAAATTCGTGCAAAAAGAAACAGTACAGTACATAACAGAAATACTCAACAAATCTGCATAGGAAATCGTGCCCACCTGCTGTAAACACTCAGCCTCGATTTACATGCTCCTAATCTGTTGTACGACCAACTTACACAGTTGTACGGTCTCTCCAATAATTGCTATACGGACTGTAGAAAAATGCAGCAAATACTTCTTGGGTTGCGTGCCAATCCATCTCCTAGGGATGTGTGCCAAACCCCCTTTTCTGTAGGTATTCCTCCAAGCTAGCACTCTCTTGGGAAACGTGCCTCCTCACCTTCCCTCTCACTCTTCTCAAAAGTGCGCCCCCTCTCTTCCTCATGAGCTGGCTTTAAGGATTTTCGAAATGTAACTCCTCTAACCCTTGGTCTCCCTTGAGTGACTATTCACCTTACCTTGAGATCAACGGTCATGACTTAATTATTCGTTGAGGTCACTTAAGTTACTAAAGTGACTCATAACATCATAAAGTCACTTTTACATTTAAAAAGAAACGGACCCAACTTTATAAAAACTCGTTATAAAGTCATGAGGAAGAAAGTGTGCTCGGTTACTTTCGCATGTTGGGCGCCGCCAATGCAGAAGTACCTCCGAGCTACCAAATTCTAACACTTTCGCATTAGTAGTGCCTAGCATGCAAAGGTGTCCGAGCGACACTCTCTAGATCTTTAACTTTATAACTGCATTTATAAAGTTGAAGTGGCTTTTATTTAATGACTAAAGTGACTTATTATAAAGTTGAGTGACTTAAGTGATTTAAGTCATCTCAACGAGAGATTAAGTCACAATCGTCGATCTTGGGAAGACAAGATCTATTGACTGTTGAGATCTTAGGGTTATGGATTTGGTCATTAAGAGGTTATAAAAGTAGATCTAAGGAGAGTGAGAGGCACACATTGAGTGAAGAGAAGTTTTGAAGAGATGAAAGAGAAGAGAGGAAAGAGAGATTGCAGCAAGAGAAAGAAGGGAGAAATTCCAAGAGAAGGAAGGAGCACGCATCCCAAGGCAAAACAAGTGCACAAATATCGAGGAAGAGGGATGCATAACAAAGGAGGGTACTATCGTACTGTTTTAGGGCGTATGATCAAATTTGTAACCGGGTTGTACAATGAAGGCCGCACGTGTGAGCTCACAAAGGCACAAAGTGAAATTAGGCATAAAGTACAAGGCACACAGTACATAGTACTTCCCAAATGTGTTTAAGAGCTCACAAACACATGGGGAACACTTCCCAAGGTACATAAATATCAACACTCCCTCTTATTGAGGAAAGTGTTTCTCACCAAGCCCATTGCCTCTGAAGTAGACATGTTTGCCCCTTGGCAGGGCCTTGGTGAGGATGTCTGCAATCTGCTCGTCAGTCGATATATACTATAACTGTACTGCCCCTCTCTGAACCCAATCTCTGATGAAGTGATATCTGATCTCAATGTGCTTCGATCGATCATGGAAAACTGGATTCTCAGAGAGTTTGATACACTTTTGATTATCGTAGTGTATGACGGTCGGTGGCATCTCTTGACCAAATAATCCTACCAGCATCTTACGAAGCCAAATGGCCTTGCAATTGGTCTGATTGGCCGCCATGTACTCTGCCTCGACGGAACTCAAAACAACTGACTTCTGCTTTCGGTTGAACCAGGAAACAAGTCCTGACCCCAAACCAAAGCAACACCCTGAGGTGCTTTTCCTGTCAGTAGCACATCCTGCCCAGTCTGAGTCGGTGTAGCCAACCAAACTGACCCCATCACCTCTGATATAGTTCAGGCCAAAATCAACTGTCCCAACAATGTACCTCAACACATGTTTTGCCCCAATCTAGTGAACACTCCTCAAGTCTATCATATGCTGGCTGAGAGTGTTCACGACAAAACAAATATCTGGTCTAGTGTTGACCAAATACATAAGTGAACCGATTAACTGCCTATAAACTGTAGCATCTACCAACTAGGAATTTGAAGCACTAAGCTTCTTCCAGTTGGGAACCATGGGTGTCGACATAGGTCTGCAGTCCTCCATCTGAAATCTGCTCAGAATATCTGCAACATACTTCCCTTGCCCGAGAAATATGTGTCCCTCCTCCTGTCATACCACCATACCCAAAAAATAGTGCATCGACCCATATCACTCATCTCAAACTCTGATGCAAGTCCCAACTTGCACTCTCAGCTATGAGATCCTTGTCTCCTGTGATGAACAAGTCATCCACATATAGAATGAGAATGAGCGTGTCCTAACCTCTAATGATGTAATAGAGGTTAGGATCAACATTGCTCTTCTCGAAGCCCATCTGAAGCAAGTATGTGTCAATACGTGAATACCAAGCTCTGGGAGCTTGCTTTAGACCATAAAGTGCCTTTCTCAAAAGGCACATGTGAGTCTCCCTCTCACTCACCTCAAACCCCTGTGGCTGCTCAATGTACACCTCCTCATCTATAAAGCCATTTAGAAATGCAGTCTTCACATCCATCTGATGTATGCTCCAACCCATCTCTGCCACTATGGCAATAATACTCCTGATCGAGGTGTATCTCGCAACTAGTGCAAATGTCTCATCATAATCGACTCCCTCTATTTGAGAGAAGCCTCGCGCCACAAAACGGGTCTTGTGTTTCTCTATGCTGCTATCTGCAACAAACTTGGTTTTGTACAACCACTTGGAAGTCACAACTGACTTCTCCACTGGCCTCAGAACCACCTCCCAAACATCGTTGCACACAATGGAGTCATACTCCTCCAACATGGCCTCTTGCCAAACTTGCTGGTCCACTACCTGCACAAATGTTTGTGGCTCAGTATCTGAGATCCTCGTCACTAAAGCCAAACATGATCCAAGTCTCACTGGAGGTCTACTCTCTCTAAACTGTCTCTTGGGCTCTCCCACGTCTTCCCTAAAGTGGTCAATGGAGAAGTATAATTTCCCTGCCCAAGAGTATCTGCCTCAGGTCTAGTCTCAACACTCTGAGATCTTGAAGCCTCTGCCCCCTCTGACTGAACACCCTCTGACTGTGACCCTGGAGCTGTGCAAGGTGACCCTGTCACCTTTGAAACTGGCGTACCGGAAACCTGAGGCTGTGCTCCCTCTAAGACATCAATCTGTGCCTCTGCATCATCCTCCACACTGATTCTCGACTCGAGAGATCTCTGAAAAGCCCTACCCTCCTCAAATGTGACATCTCTGCTCACCACCACTCTCCTAAATGATGGAATGTAGATATGGTAGGCTTTGGACACCTCTGAGTATCGAACTAGAATCCTCTGCTGGGTCGTGGGGTCTAGATTTGTCCTCTTCTCTGAGGGGACATGAGAATAGGTTAAGCACCCAAAGATCCTTATGTGCTCGACATCGAGCCTCCTACCAGTGAAGGCCTCCTCAGGAGTTATCTTCCCCAATATCCTGTGGGGACTCCTGTTCTAAAGGTAAACTGCAATAGCACTCGCCTCTGTCCATAAGTAAAGAGGCAAACTCTGATCATGCAACATAGATCTTGCTGATTTGGTGATAACCTGGTTCTTCCTCTCAGCAACCCCGTGCTGCTGGGGGTTGTAGGGTACAATCATCTGTCTTCTGATGCCATGGTGGGCACAAAAGTCTATAAACTGAGTGGAGGAATACTCTCCTCCATTATTCGACCGCAAGACCTTGATCTTCTTTCTAGTTTGGTTCCCCACAAGAGCTTTGAACTCTTGGAACCTCTTGAAGACCTCACTCTTGGTCTTCAGGAAATAGATTCAGATCTTCCTTGAGTAGTCAAAAATGAATGTGATATAGTACTCATGACCACTCAAGGACGCCCGATACATGGGCCCAGACACATCTGTGTGTACTAAATCTAGTGTCCCAGCTGACTTGGTGTCACTGCTGGGGAATGAGGCCTTAGTAAACTTACCAAGCGCACACCCTCTGCACACATCTTGATGCTCTGTACTGATCTGTGGCACTCCTGTTACAACCTCTCTCAGTTCTCCAAGAGCCCCATGATGTAGGTGGGCCATCCTCCAATGCCATAGCTCACATGTCTGTCTGCTGTTGTCGCTGCTGCCAATGCATGAAGAGGCTGAAAAAGAAATTTGTACAGTTTCCCATCCCTCACTCCAATCACTTGTCCTCAAGTAAGCGAGGACCCCTTAGGGTGTATGAAGACGTCGGTCCCTCTGAAGGACACCTCAAGACCTCTATCCTGGAGGGTGGAAACTGAAATCAAATTCTTCTTCAGCCTAGGGACATAGGGAACATCCCTGAATGATATAGGTGGCATGCCGTCCAGCATAGTGCCCCATCTTCTTACAAACAAAGCACTTCACTTTGTTCACTTTGATCATATCTTTCTTCTGCCCACTACTGCTCTCTCCTCCCTGTGGTGGGTCCCCAAAGTTGGGACCCTGTCGACTTCCCCTACCGGTCTTCTTCTTTCCCTTTGTCGAAAGAGCAAGATCCTCATCACCCTGCAAAGTCTGTTGCTGTCCAAAAGTCTCTGATGTAAGTCTAGTCTCTTCCTGAACGAAATCATCCCACAATCTCTCCCAAGTGGGCATGATCTCCCTGGCAACAATGCCATGAACAAATGGACCCCATGGTTTGGTGAAGCTTTTTAAGGTTGTCCTCACCATAGAATCTGGGTCCACTACCTCTCCAACGACTCCAAGCTCGTCTCTGATATGGGTGTATCGGCCAAGGTATGAAGTAACCGACTCATTCTTGAGCATGCGAATGCCCCAGAGTCGATCATACAGAACCATCTTCCGGTTCTGGTTAAAGCTCTCGTAAAGATTGCATAGAGATGCCCACATCTCAAATGCATAGGCTTTCCCAGTCAAGTGGGGAATGATGTGATCCTGCATTGCATCACATATCGTCCTCTTTGCCTTGTTGTTCCTCTTCTTGAACTCTGCTAACAAGACGGGAGCAGTAGCTAGAGGAACAAGAACAACTACCTGAACTATATCCCATAGTTCGAAGTCCTCGAAGACAAAGACATTCTTGGCCTTCCAAGGAGACCAATTGCTAGCTCCAACTAGCCTATCCTCCACACGCATCTGAGATGCTGACATCACTACCCACTGCACTGAAACTGATGCTACAACTGCAAATGAACGCTGCCTCACTCCTGTCAACATAGGTGTGAAAAGAGGAAAACGAACACCGACCTCACTCCTAGCAATATAGGTGTGAAAAGAGGTCGTGAAAAATCAGCCTCACTCCTACCACGTAGGTGTGAAAAGAGACTGGCGAAATGTCCACAAACTGCTCTACAACTCTCCACAAAATTCTGCCAACAAACTGGCACTAAACTCAGTCAATGGCTGTCCACAAAATCTGCCCAAATGATGTCTAAAACAGTCCACCAAGATGCTGTCCAAAACTCAACAAAAATTAGCCACCAAGCTTTGATACCATGAAGATTTTCCAGGTTCTAACAATCTGCCAACTAGGTCTGTCTTTGACATCAAGTTGGCTCTAAGTTTCAATTGTCAAACAAGGATTTGTTGCTGTTTTATAACAACAAACTATTCAATAACTTCTTTTCTGTTCTGTTACGGTTACTTAGGCCATATAGGTGGTCTAGCATGTAGTTTTTGTCACAAGATGTTAGCACATGCATACCATAAACTATGTAACACACCTGTTGCCGTCCTTATACACACTTGCAAACATGAGCTAAGTCCGGCTCACTTAGTGTGTCCTTGGAGGCACAATGCTTAGGTTCACAGCCCACGCTGTCACTTTGATCGGAACCTCTTCCGTCTAGGCTTACTCCTAGGGAAGCCAAAGGGGGTAGACCTTAGTTATTAGATGTGTTAGAGTTAGGTTCTAGGAGTTAATTTTAATTTGTTAAGGTTAGAGGGGATTCTAATCCTAAGATGCTAAGGCAACCATGCAAGATGCAAGGGTTAACATGAAAAGTAAGCCTTTTTCTTAGGTCAACTAAGACTAGTGCCTAGAAATTGGGCAAGGGGTCAACTATGTTCAAGGGTGTTTCTTTACAAAAGATTACAAATTACTTACAAGTTTACACTAGAATCAATTAAATCAATGAATAATATCATGTACAATTACTTACAATAAAGAATGCTAGGATACAAAGCAAACTAACCAGCATGATCATGATCAAAAAAGTCAGGAATGTTATCAATAACATCTTTAGATGTATCATGAGGGTAACCAACAATTCCTAAAAAATCAATAGGATCAAAAAAACCATCCATTTCTAACTAGACATTTAAACAAAGGTCTAAAGAAAAGGACTGGGACCCAAGATTACCAAGGATCTAACAAGAAGAAGGACTAGCTAACTTCACCCACAAACTCTTCCAAGTTCAAGGATGAGGCAAAACAAGCTGGGAATTCCTTCTTGCAAAATACCTCGTCAAATTATTTAAAAGTGGAGTCGCCAGATGACCAAGTTTATTTCAGAAAAACAAGAGCATCAACAAAGCAAAAACAAGAAGGAAGCAAAAGTTAATTTGTTAAGTTTGGAACAAGAATTGGATACCAGTGAGTGCTTATTCTCCAAGAATTTCAAGCAGCCAACAAGAATTGCTCCTTGCAGTATACTTGATAGATTTGTTCAATGGAGTCGCCACTTGGAAAAGAATCACACAAAGCTAACCAATGCAAGCTCAAAGAATTTATTAGTTCTTCAAAAGTTAAGTTGTTAAGACCAAGGATAAATGACTTATCCCCGGCAGCGGCGCCAAAGATGTTGCCGTCCTTATACACACTTGCAAACGTGAGCCAAGTCCGGCTCACTTAGTGTGTCCTTGGAGACACAATGCCTAGGTTCACAGCCCATGCTGTCACTTTGACCGGAACCTCTTCCGTCTAGGCTTACTCCTAGAGAAGCCAAAGGGGGTAGACCTTAGTTACTAGATGTGTTAGAGTTAGGTTCTAGGAGTTAATTTTAATTTGTTAAGGTTAGAGGGGATTCTAATCCTAAGAT
>ML776576.1:1208054-1232172 GCA_009831015.1 Picea engelmannii | reverse complement strand
TACAATTACTTACAATAAAGAATGCTAGGATACAAATGATACAAAGCAAACTAACCACGTTTATCTTCTTATGTGTGCAGGATATAAAAGACTAAAGCATCAAAACATATCACCACATATATGAGATCATCATCAACACATTAGATCATCAACAAATTCCACATATTTAGAAGAGTTAAGCACAATTGTTATGAAGATTATTGAAGATGATCCACACTCTTGATTATTAAACCCCCAAGTATTCTATTAGGTTTGGTCTAGGGTTTAATTTTTAGGTTTTTCTTAAGATTTACAAGTTTTAATTAGCTTTCATCAAAGCCTCCTCCTCCTATTGCCAAATAACTGCTGGATGCTCAAGATAGAATGGAAACGAGGCCAACCCTAGCAGAACCAGTGAACCCAAAACAAGAGTACTTCCTGGAGAGGACATGCACCTGGTGCGCCACGGGGCAGTCCCCTGCCACTACCCTCCGTTGTTTTCCTCAAGCCCCGTTTTAGATGGTGAAGATGTTGGTCTAAGGTACCCTAAATAGTCTATTAGGTATATATAATGATTAGGTAGACTTTTAGGTGTATTTCAGAGTGTCTAGAAGATTTTAAAGCACTTTTTAGGTGCAATTTAGTGATATGGCCGAAACTGTTATTAGCTTTATTAGTGTGTTGTCTTAAGCTTAAACAATTGAGCATATCAGCACATGTAAAGCAAATAAAGAGATGTCTAAAAAAGTAAAGATACTATCACATGCACAACAATAGTTTGCCATGAAACAAGAGATCTATGGCAAGAACAACTTGCCTTGAAGAGATCAGAAGAAAATTTAAAGTGTTTGCCTACTTAACCATTCAACATTCAAGCCCAAGTAGATGGCTTCCAATAGATGTAAACAATATAGAGAAAGAACCAATTACTTGTTAAGAACTTAAGATATTTGAAGCATTAAGATTTAAACCATGTGCATAAGAAAGAGATCTAGGAAGCTTGAAATGAAACTAAGCAATATCTAGTTGGATTATTTAGGTGTGTTGCCCAATAGGCTTAAGATAATGATATAGATCTAGAACATAAGCATTTAAAACATATTAAACCATAGATCACATCACATCACATCAAGTATTAACATGTAGCCTTACCTATTTGGGGTATTCCTCTCCCAACTAGGTAGGTGATTAGATTAGATTTGCTTAGTTAGGTTAAGTTCTTTAGGATTTTAGCAATTAGGGCAAACCACAAAGGAAGAGCAAGAAAGGAAGACTAAGCTACAATCTAAGCTACTAACAAGCAAGCAAACCCCACGACCTAGGTTGGGAAGGTGCCCACACCTTCCAAAACCTCACGGCCAAGCTAAGAGAGACTCAAAAAGTGGAAAAATCAGATCTAGCCTACGTCCTACCTATCCCAAAACTCACAAATGGGAGGAGGCCGTACCACTTCTCCTCCTACACTATGAGATTCAACAAACAAGAAAAAAAGGAGAAAAAGTGTATCTAAATGCTAGAAAATGAAAAGGGGGGTTGAGGTATAGCTACCAAATTCCCCAAAAGGGTCTTGAAGTGTTGTGTGTGTCTCTTTTGGGCAGCCAAAAGCCCTCAACCAGATCTGATATACCTGCAAAATCAGCAAGCTTTGCTTGCTAGAATGGCTACACACAACCAAAAGAAGTTAAGGAAACCCTTGCCCTTTTAGGGCAAGAACTTTCCACAATAAAAGATATTATATTTGATAAAATTTTGACCTACTTAAAGAATCATATGCTAGCTGAAAATGCAATGAGTGAACAACAACAATAGAAGATGAACAATATAGTTAGAGAAATGGAGTATGTGAGAGCTTCAAGTGACCCTTCTCCTTGAAGGAGTTCCCAATGATGCCTTAGAGATAAACCTGGAAGATCTCTTCAAACAACATGCATACAATAGATTATATGTTGTTGTATTGAAACTAAATGACCCTTCTATTTAATCTAACACATCAAGATATATAAACCCAATAAGCATACGCCCTATTAGATCTACTTAGATATCACTTTACCTAAGATCTAGTGTTGCAAGCATCTAAAAATACCATTACAATGTTACCTCCCATGCATAAGAAAAATAAGCATACGCCTTAGTCTTCTTGTTGTCCTCCAAAGTTTCTCCAATGCTTATATTACTCAAGAAAAAGGTTTTGGAGAAAAATACTCCAAAACCCTAGAGCATAGAATGGAAATGAAATGGAATGAATGACTAGAGAGAGAGAGTTGAAAATCAAGTAGCATAACAATAGCTCAAAATATGGTGAGTTGGGAGTGAGGAAGGAGATCTATTTATACTTGGAGAGGCAAACATACCTCTCTTGGATCTATGCCAAGTGTCCACCACCAAGCAAATGAGTAGATCTCAAGGCTAGGGCACACCATCTAGGGTTTGAAAGCTAGATCTAGGGTGTAGAAAAATGTAGGAGGTGTTGGGATCAAACAAAGAGGTGTGGGAGGCCTTGGGATTGATGCCAAGGAAGGTGAGAGGTCTCAAATAATTTTTAAAAAATCATTTGTGGAGTTTCTAGATGGAGGGGGGCGTAACTCCTCTTGGAGGGTGCAAAAAAAGGGTGAAATTGAAGGAATGGAGGGGGATTAATGAGAAAAAAGGAGTGAGATCACCCTAGGAGGTGATGTGGGGGTTAAAGGAAGTCATAACTCATGAGAGGGGGCCCCATTTAAGTCACAACATCCACCACCAAGAAAAAAACGTCAATCCCCCTAGGGGGGCGTAACTTTTGAGTGTGGAAGGTGGGGAAGGGGTTAGAATAGGTTGGAAAAGGTTGGGAGGGTTATGTTATGCTTAGGGAAGCTCTCTCTAACCTTTATTCCATCATTTTACATCCTCTAAACTCATTATTACAATTTTACATTTTTGCCATGTTTGGACTTTAGCAATTAAAATTGTTGTTTTAGACTGACTGACACTCCGGGTGGACTAACCCATGGCTAAAGTTGTCCGACTGAGCTTAAACTTGGTCCATGGATGTAGGGGGGTGCTATTCCATTTCTTTTGATCTCAAATACCCCTATCAAAAGTCCAAGGATCCAGTTTTTATAATTATTTCTCAAAAACAATTAATTAATTAAATAATTAAACCTCGAAACTTAGGGAAATTTAATTAAAAATTAATTAATTAAAAAAAAATAATCTAGACTCGACGAAATTCCGCGAAACTTTCTAAGATGTCTTGCATGGTCATTTACAATGATTTCCCTATATAGTTACCAAAACATAAGCCCAATAGAACGCTGTTCACCACTTTGGAGGACTTATTGCAAGTGTGAGGGAAAAACTCAAGGGAAATCAGTAAGGATGAAAAGCCCAACTGATAACCTGAGAATAAAAAATCCTCGGTGAAAGGAACTCTCCCAGTGAACCGATCCCAAGGTAACTGACCTAGACATGACTCATGCAAACCTATTACATTATTAACCCACGCAGGGGTGCGGAAATTCCAATTACGAAAATAAGTGATGGGGCCAAACATTGCCCTGTAGGACCAAAAGTCTTCGACAACATGGCATTTGATGATGCATCTCTTCATGGCACATGAGTTGACCACCGGTGCTAAATGGGCGATCAACAACACCTAGAGATCTTTGAGAGTTGAAATAATGCTGTTCTAAACACTAGCATACATGACCCTGGATAAACCCCCCCCGGGGAAAACCAGTTTGGAATATGAGCGTATATATGTGGAGAAAAGAAGGTGGAATACAAGTACAATAAACAGATGAACCTGATACAATAGCAACTTGAACCAAGCTGAAACACAAGTCCAAATGATGAAGATGCACCCTCCTCACAAGTTGCCAAGACCATTGAACTGAAGCGTTCTGCCAACTGGAAGCTCTGATGGAGAAACCCTCCCAGAATACTCTGAATCTGTGCTGTAGCTCTTCATTGAAACTGACCTCACTGCAATCTGAGCTCTGTAAGTCCTCCCTGCTGTTAGTGCGCCCTCCTCCAAGCAAGATCAACTCCAACAAATAACTGAGGGTCTAAGCTTTGTGGCTGCCTCCATGAATAGAAGCGCCCAAGATTTCCTCAACTCTAGCCTCCAACCTCATCCTCATGCTCTCTCTCAAACTCTTCAAGTGAACAGATGAGTGAATAAGCTCCTCCTTGCCCTTTGCGCCCCTCTTGAACCTCCATAAGGAAACCTACAACTTGGAAGGATGAGATCATCCCATCTCATGTCCAATCAAAGGTTGAGATCATCCCATAATAATCTCACTCTCAAACCCACTTTGGGTTAAGTTCCCAAAGTTCACTTTTTGTCTCCTAAGTCACCCACAAAGTGAATTAATAGTCATTTACGCTAAAATGACCAAATTTCACTTTTGACTGAAATCTCCCAAGTCAAAGTGAAATTAGACATAAAGTGTTTAGGAGCTCACAAACACATGGGGAACACTTCCCAAGGTACATAAATCTCAACATATAGGTTGTACCAAGTGTTGAGCATGATTTCCTAGGCTGCAACAAGTATCTGTTGGGTTTTGTATGATTTTCTAGGTGCATTAATTGCTGATTTGTATTGTTGTACTTTCCAAAATTTTTCTCCATGAGCATAATAAAATTTCTCTCTCAGTTGGCTAGTTTTCCCTTCGGGATTTTGTCGAGGGGCATTGCCCAGAAATATCTGTGTTCAAATGTGTGGGTTGTTTATTATTCTGCTGTGCATTTCATTGATTAAATCCCGAGTATTTTCATTTGTAAGTTTTCATATTTGGAGCATATTATTTTCTGTGGAAATAATTTGTGTGAAGTAAATTTATTGGAAGTGGAAATAAACATGGTATTCGAGCTGGGACTCTTAAGAGTGGCACTAAATTCTTTGACAGAAGGATTTGCAGGGATTGCATGGGTTTTGCTTGGAAAAAGGAAGTGAAAAGAACTGTTGGTCAAGTGGACAAGGATGGCTACTGGATTGAGGTTTGAGGACAGACTGGATAGAAGAAAACGAAATCTGGGACATTGTGGAGAAAATCCAAGTTGTTCTCACTTATCTAGTGCTTTTGGAGACCTTCACTAAGAAAAATGTGAAAGCAAAAAGGATGCGCTTGGATGCCGTAAAGGACCATATCATACCTCATGTGTTCGGAAATAAATATGCCTATGAGATGTGGGAGTCTCTGACAAAGTGTTATCAGAGTGGAAACCAAAACATGAAGATGGTGCTAAGGGAGAAGCTCTGGAGCACCAAGATGTCCAAGACTGACACAGTGGCATCATATCTCACCAGGATATCACAGGTTCGTGATGAGTTAACGATTGTTGGAGAGGAAGTTAAAGATGATGAACTTGTGAGGACAACTTTGAATGGGTTCTCAGAGAAGTGGGTTGCCTTTGTGAAGGGAGTTGTGGCACAAGAACATCTCCTTGACTGGTAGAGGTTGTGGGATGACTTCTCTCCGGAGGAGACTCGGGAGGAGTCTCTTCAAGGCAGTCAGGCTAAGGGTGATGAAGACGAGGAAAATGCTTTTCATCATGTGAAGAAGGGTAGGGGAGATGGAAAGGATGTGAGCAAAGTGAAATGCTATGCATGTCATAAGACTGGCCACTATGCAAGCCAGTGTCCAAACCAACGTTGCAGGGAGCGTCCGCCCCCCCTCTCCCAGGCGCGGAACTGCGTTTTATTGCACAAGTTGTAGGTTGGGCAAAGCTCGACCCAACCATCGATTGGTGACAACTAGGAGGGCACCTATCCACTGTCACCTTAGGCAAGTGTCCCCGTCACTTTAGAGGTGAGGTAGTCACCTCAAGGGGGGAATCCCGATGACCCTAGGGGGAAATGAGATGGAAAATGATAAGTATGAATGGATGTCCCTAGATTTCATTTCTATATGGTAGGAAAAGCTTGGGAAAGAGTCTTGGGAAGTTTTAAGGGTTGCCAAATGAGTTGAGTGACCTGTCGAGAGTAAAGTTCCTACCCGAGATACAATGAAAACCAAGGATACTTGCAATATGTTAGTTGGACAAGCAAGTTAATCTTGCTGTCCCTCATTGCAGAAAAAGTAAATGATATATATCAGCTCAATATAAGTGTTAAGCATATGATAAAATAAACAAGAGACAAAGCTAGTGAAAGCTAGCTCAACTCATCAATGATTAAGCAATAACTCTAGCACAAAAAGGAAGGCTGAAACAAAAGCTTGCTGCAGTGATATTTATCAGCCTTATGGCTGTAGAAAACCAAGCTTAACAACGGAAAAATCAGACACTCAAAACCACTTCCAACTAGCTATATAAGTGCTCTAGGGTTAGTAGAGAGTTAGGGCAAAATGGTAGCCAATTCGTAGGGCTAGTTTAGGAGTTATTAGTGGTTAGAGGGTTAGTTTTCTGCAGCCCTAATGGCTGTAGGTTAGTTTTGTAACAGCAGCAAGAGTTGATGGTTGAAAGAGGACGCCTCAATGAGGCAAGGGAGCCAAAGGCTCAAGGAACAATTTCCCAAAGAGAACTTTAAAACTTGAAAATTTCACGTATACCAAAGCAACAAATAATAACTAGTACCTTTAAAGATTGGGTTAATGGAGTCAAGCAAAGAAAGAGCTACAGGTACTACCTCCTTGGGGGTGTAAATCCTCTTACTCCCGAAGGCAAGTATCCCTAGCTAGGGTTTAGGCTAAGAGGGTGTATGCACTTATACTTTTCTTAGCAAACCCTTGTTAAACCAATAAAATGTAAGCATAAAATGATGGAAACTAAGGTGGGGGTGTATGCCCTTATACTTCCCACCTAGATCTAGCAAATAACCTTGACTTGAATAACAAATGATAGCACAATGTAAAAAGCCTTACCAATTCAAGGAAAAAAGCTAAGACAAACCACCACAATAACAAAGAAGAGCCTTACAAGGCTAGCACATCACTTTCATCAACCAATAACCAAAGAGATAGCCATACACAAGAGCACAAGAGAGAAACTAGCCAAAGATAGTGAAAATTTCAGTTCAATCCTTCTCCAAACGTGAGAGTTATGATTCAAAATGAGATCTTATGATCTCTATTTATACAAAATGTCACTAACATAGTTTGTCCACATAAGTTTAGGGTAAACCACAATATTAGGGGTCAAAAACCCTAATCTTTCCCCTTTACACAAACAATATTAATTAATTCACCTAAAATTCTCTTTTACACAAAAAGAAACCCTAACTTAAGTTGACATCACCTCTTTAGGGGACGTTTTGACAGTAGGAGCAAATCGTTGGTGTTGGAGAAGTGTAGTTAGGCTTCCCAAAGCCACATGTCAATCATCTATGTGATTTCTTCATGGTCAAAGCCTCATTCTCCTCAAAATGTCCTTGTGTCAATGAATAATAACTTCACCACCAAACCCTAGCACTCCTAGATGACGTCATGCTTCCAAGGGTGATGTTTTTCCTCTCCTAGGAAAAACGTTTGGCATGTGAGGGCTAGGTCATGTCGTCCACAATGTCTTCAGGGCCTTCGAAGGTATGGCTCTTTCATCTGGCATGTGGGCCCTTGGCATCGAACCTGTGGGCTTCAAGCCCCATGGAAGCCCAAGCTAGGCTTGTTCCTCCAAAATTCTCCACCAACTAGGTCCTACAAAGACAAATAAGCACACCCTCCAAGGATCTCAAGTCAAAATATCATGATGAGTAAATCAAATCAATAAATGAGCCACCTAAGCACGTGCATCAAAGATTACCATGTCAAACAAGTAAGTGCTCAAAGACATTATGCGACTTGCCAAGCTTGGATATGGGAGGGTTGATGAGGTGTCCTATTGGGTAAATCTTTCCTGGGTCAAGGAATGTTTCCCAGGTGATCCCTCTCTAAGCCATGCAAAGTGGATGAACTGGTTAAGGATCAAGATTCAATGGGCATGGGGTTCATGACATACAAGGGGTTGTAGTGTCTCATTCATGGGTGCCTTTGTAGAGGGAGTGTGGCACCTTCGTTTGCAATGCAATTTTTTCCAAGCCCATTGTTTTGCCATTCTTTGTTTCTTTCATGTTTTAAGGAAGAAGTTGAAGGCCACTGTCTTGCCATGGTGTCCAGATAATGACAGTGTCACTCACAAATACCTTGCGGAAATGAGAAGGTTGGCTCGTGATGAGACCCCCTTTCTCTCAGTTGTGCAACTAAGAGCCACTACCCTTGCTTGGTGGCCAGATGATGGTAATGTCATACCGCTAAGTACCCATGATCATGATAGGCCGGCTCGTGATGAGACTTCCTATCCTCCAACTAACTCCATAAGCATTCTATCTTTTATTCTTGTGGGTCCCCCTATTCTTACAGATAAGCATATCATTGCTTTCTTGGGGGATCCCTGGGAAAAGCATCATGAAGGTTTCTATATAGGATTTTATCTTTTACCCAACAACAATCCCTCTAGGAATTCAACCACTTCTACCCATAGAATGAGGGACAACCCCTTCTTGGGTCAATACACCCTAAAATCCCAAGAGATAAGGAAATCGGGGGTTTAAGTGATGAAAAGTGGTAAGTATGGTCGGGAATGGTAGGATGGCTCTTCAAGGGAGTTCCTAGTAGCAAACCCATTCCGGAGGAAGACGACTTACTCAGGCACAATGTCAACCACCAAGGTGAAACAAGGCAAAAGGCATAATTTTCAAGCATATGTTATGGAATCTAAAGCAGTCTAAGATACACCATACTCAAAAAGCCTCAAATATTGAAATGACACTCACCATAATACCTGACTTGTACCTCATGG
Organism: Picea engelmannii; assembly: GCA_009831015.1. Classification (NCBI taxonomy): domain Eukaryota; kingdom Viridiplantae; phylum Streptophyta; class Pinopsida; order Pinales; family Pinaceae; genus Picea; species Picea engelmannii. The sequence goes on along the minus strand of ML776576.1, from coordinate 1,223,439 downwards.
AACAAGGCTCAGTGCCTTTCGGAAGCCAACTGGTGTGGTGGATGCCATCCTGAAAATCCTGACCTCTATGGTGGTGAGAAGGGTCTCCATCTGTGCAAGTGGACACTGCTGGTCATGTAGTCTCTCGACACTCCATATTTGCAACCTCTGGGCAGTTTTGGGACGCTCCAATATATATTCATTAATATACTCAAAGTTTCAATATATTCATTAATATACTATGGATGGCATTTCAAACTTCATAATAATGTAGTATTCATCTACAAGCACAAATATGCATGTTTTCTGATATTCTGCAGCTAAATTGTGATTTTGCATGTTTTTGTATATAATAGACAATCCGCTCTTGAGGATTTTTAGAAAATGACGCTCCTGCTCCGTGCAACATTGGTCCAAACAAGAAGAAGGGCGAGAAGGAGACATAGGTAGTAACATCAACATTAATTGAGATCGATGATTTTGCTGAGAAGTTCAAGGAGGAATTTTCTCTTGTGTCTTGTCTTTCAGGCAGTGGTAGTGCAGAGTTTGGGGACATTGGAGCATGGGTTGTGGACAGTGGCTCATCTCGCCATATGACGAGGATGAGCTCGTGGTCCCTGAGTGTTTTAGAGACAAACTCAGACTGTCATCTGGATTGTGGGACTAATACCATGCATGCAGTGAAGGGGGTTGTATGTGTGAGATTTCAACTAAATTCAAGAGGATCTCTGGAGGTGGCAGAGGTGTTGTTTGTTCCAGAGTTGAAGGTAAGCTTGCTATCAATATCAACTTTGGAGGATGAGGGATATGGAGTTTTGTTCTAGCGTGGACATGTGCTCAGATATCCAGAGGGAGCTACCTTGGAGGCTGCAGTAGTGCTTGGTGTCAGACATGGGAGGTTATACAAGTTGTTGGGACAACTTTTGTGTGGGTCCAAGGGGGTCTTAGATTCAGGATCAATGTCAGTGACAGGTGATTGTGAGGCTACTTCCGGTACTGTCAGGAGTCTCAGTTGGTATGAGATGACACAGTTGGATGCTCAGGAGTGTGAGGAGACTCTTGAGGGCATGGTGAGGAGAAACAAGTCTTCAACACATGATCCACTGTAGGTGGAAGGGAAGCTTTCTGGTTCTGAGGGAGCATCTATAGCAGCAGATATATTGATGGGGTTGGAGATAGATCCAGGTGGAGGTTCCAGAAGTACCTTCCTCACTAAAGAGGGAGTACTAGTTTTTGGGGTAGCTCAGATGGGTGCTTCCGCATTGGTAGTGCCTAGCATGCAGAGGTGTCCGAGTGACGCTCTCTAGATTGTTAACTTTATAATTGCATTTATAAAGTTAAAGTGGCTTTTACTTAATGACTAAAGTGACTTTTCAAAAATTTGAGTGACTTAAGTGATTTAAATCACCTCAATGAGAGATTAAGTCACAACCATCGATTTTGGGAAGGCAAGATCTATTCTTCACCGTTGAGATCTTAGGGTTAGAGATTTGGTCATTAAGAGATTATAAAAGCAGATCTAAGGAGAGTGAGAGGCACACATTGAGCAAAGAGAAGTTTTGAAGAGTTGAAAGAGAAGAGAGGAAAGAGGGATCACAGCAAGAGAAGGGAGGGGGAAATTCCAAGAGAAGGAAGGAGCACGAATCCCAACTTCCCAAGGCAAAACGAGTGCACATATATTGAGGAAGAGGTCTGTACAACAAAGGAGGGTACAACCGTACTGTTTCTGGCCGTACAATCATATTTGCAACAGGGCTGTATAGTGAAGGCCACACGTGTGAGCTAGGCACGGTTTTCAAGACAGGTTGCGACATTAATTGTTAGTTGTAGAGGGCTGTACAGGCCATACGATGTGATGGGCACGATTTCCTAGATTACAAGAAGTTTCTGTTGAGTTTGGCACAATTTTCTAGGTGCATTAATTGCTGATTTAATTGTTGTACTTTCGAGAAATATTTTCTGTGGGCATAATAAAATTTCTCTCTCAGTTCACTGGTTTTCCCTTCGGGGTTTTTCCAGGTGCATTGCCCAGAAATATCTGTGTTCAAATGTGTGTGTTGTAAATTTATTGGAAGTGGAAATCGTTTCTGGGTTTAGTAAAAATCAACACCAGGATCCCAAACGTTATGTTGGTATTGTTGTCCACTTGCTTAGTTGAATTGTTGATTTATTGCTACTTGAGATTTTCCAGGATCCCATGCTTTATTTTGTTGCTACCCATCTGCCTTGTCTTCACAATCATCTTTAGGGAACTGAATTTGGTTGCTGATGTTCTTCACCATTGTTTTCCTTTCCCACTTGGGAGTCTTCATCAAACATTTCCATAACTCATCCAATTCAATGTCTAGTCTCTTCCTTTGCTAGTACATGCTACTATTTCTCTGAAATTTCTACTGTGTCTTTGCACATCTTTTGCTCCAGATTTCTGCAATATATCTCCTGCTGTCCTCAACTTCATGACGATACTTATCTTCTATCCAAACACACTTTTGCTCTTGCACACTAGCTTTCTTTTCTCGTAGCATCTTCTCAACAGTGCCTTGATATGGGAGAGTTATAAGAACTCTTCCTCCTTCTTCCAAAATCTTTGAGGCACCTAGCTGCCTTCTCCATTCCTTTGGTTGGTTTGTGGAAGACTGCTTGCTTCCATCTTCAAAACTCTGGTTTCTGTCTGCATCTGCACATATATTAAACATATCCCAGGAAATAACTTGTTTTTCATTGTGTAGAGGTTCCTTTTAAGCCATAAGAATGACTATCAATGCATCTCGCTGTCCTCCTTTACAGTCTGCCACATATGTGTGGTCTACTGTCCCCTTCATACATATATATTTTTGAACTATTTATTCCTCAGCAACTTGCTGGCTACAAGCTGAACCTTCAACCTTCTTGTTGTTCTCCATGCGAGTCTTTTGCTCGCCATTTTCTTGCTGTGCAGACGTCAGAATTCTATACTTCCTCCAATTTTCTTCATGCTTTTTCTCAAATGTACATTCCATCTTCTAGCTGACAAACCTGTAAATGCTGCTCCAAATTAGTGACAGGCTCCTCGGTCATCATTGCCTCAGCTCTACTGACATCCTTCAGACACTCTTTCTGATCCAGAGGATTTCTGCTTACCTCTATTTCATTCATTCTTCTTCAATTCTACAGAATCCTCATGCTATGTAGTCCATTTTACTGTCTAGACTGATTCAGGCAACCCTTGAATAATTTCTGTCTTCGTTCCTCTGCCTTCTTCAAAATCTGCAATCTCTATATAGTCTCACAAATCTAGGGCTTTGCTAGCCACTCTTCCAGAAACTTTAACTCCTCATCATATTTTGTTGGCATTGCATCTAAATGTTGTCCTTCAATTTCTTTGTCCTCCTCGTGGCTGTCTTTATCAGCCAATTCTGTCCTGTTCACTGTTATGACAGGTTCCTGTATCTGCCTTTCAAACTCTGCATATTTTGACTGAAAATGATCCTGATTTTGACCACCTTCATGAGACAACGCTGTCTCTTCTTCTTTTATGACAGATTCTTGGTTCTGTCTCCATGAAGTAGAAAATGAACTGAAGTTTAACTAGATAACATCAACAATCTAGTAGTTGCAAAGTTCTAAAATAGATAGCAGGAAGTAGTATATGAAATGAAAGAGTTCTTCATGACTCAAAGAGGCATGCATGTAATTTGTAAAATAGGAAATGAGGCACCGAAATGAGTGAAAATCTCCGACAAGTAAAGATATGAAATAAAGGAAACAAGTCTACTATTGTTCTCACTTGTTAAGATCAATTTTTGTTAGTTGTTGAGCACATTCAGAGGTTCTCCAGCATGAACATACACACCAAAACAAGCTACATGACCCCACCTGACCATGTAGGTGGTCTAGCTATTGGTTTCCTTGCCTTTGTTGGTGAAGCTAAATCTACTAGAGTGCTATTAACATTCAGAGATGGTGTTAGAATCTACACATGATCTTCAGTCTCGTCGTTAATAGTGGCCATCAACTCCTCCAAATGTGGTGTTGCATCCTCCAAATTGTCCTCCTTTGGATTGTTGTTTCAAAACCCTCTTCATTGAAGGTGTGGGGACTATTGTGGCTTTCCATATGCTACAACATGATTTAAAAAATTAAAATGGCAAGTTTTTACTTGTCCAAGGAGTGGTCTTGGGATTCCCTAGAGCACGTGGGAGTGCTCATGAGTGCTTTGGGGTGTGCTCTTTGATCATCCCATTGTAGAGGATGTAACTATAAAGAATCTTCTTGTAGAGGGAAAGTCAAAAGATGTACCTTGATTTGAAGATGGGGTGGATGATATGTTTTGACCGGGGAGGAGGGAAGCTTCAACATACTCTTGATTAAAGAGAACAACAATACGAAAAGGAGGACCAATACCTTGCTTGAGAAATTCAACCTGGAAACCTTCCTCATTTGTTGCTTTATTGGTGCTAAGAAATCCGACAACTCTCCTAATATCTCTTTTTGGTAAAGTGGTAACAAAAGGAGGGGTGGGGGGGGAGGATATGAATCAAGGTTAAGGGTTGGCTTGGCAATTCATAAATGGTAGTGGTATCATAGAAGGAAGATTGATGACTAGAAGAGTGGATTTCCTTGGGAGGATTTTGGGGAGGTTTGAAGGGCTAGAAACTATTGATGTCTCACAGGGTTACAAAGTGACTATCATCATCTCTTACTAGACAACCAACAAGGCTTTGTTACAACCAAGAGACGTCAATGGTGTCTAGCCCTTCCCACCTCAAAATCAAAGAACCAAGATTGTGGTGTGAAGAATGCCAAGTGGGCTTTGTGGAAGTCATGGAATTGGACGGGGGGTGTCCAACATGGTGAAAGTAATGTAGGCATGGACAACCAAAGGAGGTGGAGGGGAGGCAGTGATTCTAGATGGTTGGCCATGATGTAGTCGACCATGCTATAATTTCCATTGTGAGGAAAGCATGTGTATGTGTTAGAGTCCTTGAAATAAGAGAGCCCATTGAGAATAAAGTGAGTGAGATTATTTGAGTGTGTGAGGATGCCTTCGATATGTTGTGACAATCCTAAATGTAGGTTTTGAAGCTCTATATATCAACTAAATTAGGATCTAATTGATGGATATAGTAGATCCTCAGATCAATCATGGATTAGAACTTGTAATGTTTTGGTGGAAGCATTGATAACCTTGAATGATTGTCACTTAGTGGGATAGAGGACAAGGTCGGTTTCCCCATATGAGTGGAGAGAGAAACTTTGAAAGGTGGGGGAAATAACAAATTCCAAAGAGGATGTACTCGAAAGGTAGGGAGGACACCATTGAATCCAAATCCACATGTGCTTGGAGAGCATGTTGAAAGCCAATATCGATACCCTCGATAGAGGCATGTAACTTTAGAAAACATAGTAACACTATGATATTGTTTTGTCTTATGTTTGAATGTTGTGTCCCAATAATAACCCTAATGGGAGGGAATGCTCTCTCGAGACTCTGATGTGTCTCTATGAGGAAGATAAGGACCTACATAGAAAGCACATCTTGGAGGGAACTTGGAGAGGACGAAAAAAACATTATAGTTCTAGCAAGGAATGAAATTAGACGTTGTCCCCCCCTTGACCCCATGAGAATCACTACTGAAGATTTGTCTATCCTCAATAAAGTCAAGCCATTGATCGACAAAGTGACACTTTCATATTCAGTTACAATTGGATATTCACTTGCACTTGAAAATGTATTGCGAGTGCTCTTGATAACTTTTATTTTGGCCCTCTAAGGATTATCCCTCAATTGGAAGCAAAGAACAGTGCCAGAGGTCCAACGAGGAGAATGTCCCCCTGACTTAACATGCAAGTTCAATACAAAATCCCAAACAATGAACAATGTCGGAGGTCCAACTCAGAGAGAATAATCTCATTAATGAGTATCCTTCTGACTTCACACACAAACTCAATGCGGGTAGGGGGGATTGAGATGGTCACCGAGTAGTCCACTTATTTCTTGATGTTACAAATTTATTTTGGAAGTGTTTGTGGTCATTTATTCATCGGAGACCAACAAACTTACAAACTTTGGAGGAAAAGATGTTGAGGAAAGAAATAAGGTGTCTTAGGTGGTTCTGGAAGCCTCGGATCCGCAAGAATTCCCCAACACCTCTTCCTATATTCTCACTTAACCTTTAAAAACAACAAGTAAAAGAGCATAAAAATGCCTAAAAATACTTTGGACAACTTACAAAAGAGTGTTAGAAATGTACAAAAAATTGCCAAATTGAATGTATACTAAGATTAGTAAATTACAACTAAAAGAGCAAGCTAAAAACAATCTCCTTTAGTGTCTTTTCTTTGCTGTTCGGAACAACAAAGAATTGGCACTAAGATTGCCAAATATATCTTTAAAGCCCTTAGAAAAATAACTACTTTTAGCCTTTTAAAATTTGAAGAAAGAAGCTTGCTAAACGTAACTTTTCCTATGCTAGATCTAACCTTGAGATATAACCTTGAGATGAAACTTTTAAAGTACAAAATTAGATCTAACTTATATATGCATGCAAATTTAGGTATTAACGATTTGGAATAAAATTTAGATCTAAATGCTTGCATCCAACCAAGTAACCAAACGAAAGTAGAAGTTTCTTGAGAATGAGAAAGGAAGAATCTTGTAGCCTTGAACCCTTGGGAAATGGGGTCTTTAGATGAATTAAGGAGGGACTAAGTCTTTAAATCCTTGAAGTTGTAGGAGAGACAACCAAGTTCCACCACCACTCCAAGCTATGAGAACTTGTAAGCTTCAAATATTTGCAATAAAACTGTTAAAAAATTTGGTGTCACCTAAAAAAGAGACTTGAAAAGTATATTAGTTAACCGAAACATGTATTCAAATCAAAATCTTTAAATATAAATGAACAATAGGATCTAGCAGCAAGTAAGCTAGATAAAATCCTATCCTATAGAGTGTTAGCACCCTAAAAAGGCCAAATCAACAAATTTAAAGCAAGAAATTAGGCAAATATTACCTTATATATTAAGCACACATGACATCAAACATCCACACACATGTATAACACACCTTCGTGACCTCCAAAGTCGTTTTATTCCAAATGAAAGTATTACAATAGTGTACAACCACTAGTAAGACTCCCCAACTCCAACTAGCTTACAATGGGAGAGAATGCTTGATTAAATAGTAAACGGGTGAAGATCCCAAGAGAGGGGGGGCACACCACTTGGAGAGATGTGAGGCATTTGGATGAGGGAAATGGTTGCCACCTATCATCAATGCCCAAGAGATTGACACCACAACAAGATAGAGAGGGATAGGGGTTGCCACCTCTCAAGAGGTAGGCGTCTCTCTCCAAGAGTGTGCCACCTCTTGAGAGGGGGGCACACTTCTTCATGGGAAACTCCTCCAACTCAATTGGGGACGCCACATCACTTGACTTAACTCCCAATCAAGTCGCCCTTTTGTGCCAATCACTCCCAGTGAGTCTCCATTGACTAGAGACAAGCCAAAACATATCTCTGGCATGTTTCCTTAGTAATAGAGATGCTGATTTTTTATTTATTTTGTCTTTTATTCACCTTTTGTGAGTAAAATTGACTTTCAGTGATTAAAAATCACTATTTTCACTAACAAAGTGGGTACATAGGTAAAGTGGGTATTCTAGGTGTGAAAACGAATACCCCCAAGCCAAATGATGCCTCCTAGTACCACTTATTTAACGTAGGAATTATTTTTTGCGGGAAATTTTATTATTTGCAGAAAACATTAAAAAACCTAATGGGACTTAGCACATTTCCATGAGACTCTAAAAGGATGATTAGCATGGTAATATACATTAGAATCTAGACTTAGACACACACACTAAGGCCTAACCATCAGTACACACACACACTAAGGCCTAACCATCAGTACACACTTCAACTTTAGAGGTAACGAGTGAAAAAACTCGGAAATTATAACTCGCTTAAAAAATTCAAGCAAGATATAATTAATAAGTAAACTAAAATACTCTGGAGTAATGCATTCATGACTAAGTCTTAGGGGGCTAAGCCATTTACAAAGTTCATCATGCTAACTCATCTTATTACAATTCCCCCATGGGGTATGGAAAATGCGAAAGAAGAAGAAGAAGAAGAAGAAGAAGAAGAAGAGGGCCGATAATGACCAGCTAGACTTCTGAACACCGAATTTGAACAAGTATCTAGTTCAACCTTTGGTGGCTCAACTACAAGTCCATCCTAGTGCAACTTGGTGGGTAACATGACACAAATGTATCAATCATCCCATATCATATATTCATATCAATATATATTTATTCATTTTACATTGATCTTATGGGGTACTCTTTAGTCTCATCTTCTTGGAAAGAACATAGCTAATATATCTTATCTATCCATTGGATGTGGTGATCATTCTCAATCATCAACTGGTGGGAGAAAATCCTTAACTGTTCATGGGGAATCCTAAGGCCATGGGACTGGTGTCATTGAAGATAGTTTGGACAAACAATGAGGCCATCAATTGGTGTGGATCACCATCTTGGAGCTAAGAGACTAAGTTCGGAGATCCAAGCAACTTGAATGAATTGCCGTTAGATATCTTCACTGTTTGCCTTATTAATCTCTTCTATTCGGGTGAGAAGGTGGCTTGGGGTTTGTTATCCCCTATCCTAGGGATAACTAAGGAGATCATGGCTCGAGCCCCACAGGTCCTAGACATGGAGTGTCGAGAGCCGGATGACTTGAGCATGGCCTCGGAGGGCCCATCTTTTCTTCAGTGTTGCCCAACAACAACAATATCCATCCCGCCAGCCTGGTCCTGAAGTAGCAGTAAGTCTTGCTCCATGAGGTAATGAGTTCGGGTATCATGGTATGTGTCACTTTGATTATTGAAGCACTTGAATATGTTGCACTGAATTCTCCTTCATTTCATAACGTTGGCTTGGAAATTATGCTCTTTAACTTGCTCATACCTGGGAGGGTGACATGATGCCCTAGTAAGTTGATCTCCCTTTAGGATGGGTTGCGACTGGGTGGGTCTATGAAAGGGCATCGTCCATTCCCTCCATACTTAACCACTTTCCATCCTTACTCCTCTCATTTCCCCCCCCACCTTTGTTCGGGCATTCGGTTTGCCACACTAGGGAGGGTTGTACCTTTGCCTTGTGGGAAGAACGGGCTAAAGGCCCAGAGGGTAAAAGTAGCTAGCAAGAGTTAAAAGCCAAAATGAAACCTTTGAGATGCTTTGCCCAGGGATTCCCGAGAGAGCAGTGAAAGGCTTCTCAGTAAGAAAAGGGAACCTGTAAGATAAATAAACAATTAAGGTATTAGGTGGTGGATGGGAGGTCTCATCATGAGCCGACCTATTAGGACCATGGGCATGTAGCGATATGACACTACCATCTATTTGGTCACCAAACCAGGGTAGTGGCTCTTGGTGGTATAGCCAAGAGAAAGGGGGTCTCATCACGAGCCAACCTTCTCATCTCCGTGAAATGCTTGTGGTTAACGCTGTCACCTCTGGTCACCAAACCAAGACAGTGTCCCTCAACTCTTCCCTTGAAGCACAAAAGAAAAAACAATAAGACTAAGAATAAAAGGCATTGATGGGCTAGGAAATAATGGCATCCATGATAAGGTGCAACTCGCCCTCTACAGAGGCACCCATAGGCAAGACCTACATTTCCTTGTTATCACTGCACCCTATGCCCAAACACTTCCCGTGTCACCTCACTCACACTTACATGACCTAGATTGGCTCTCACTTGGGAAACACCCCGAACTTAAGGAAGATTAGCCCAATAGGACATCCTGAGACCCTCTCCAAACCTGACTTGTTAAACTGCATAACGTCTTTGAGAAATTGTCTGGGTAAAGGGGGGTTTGATGCACATGTTTGGGTAATTTGATTATTAGATGTGATTGACATTGCTATGATCCCTTTGACTTATGAACCCCTAGAGGGCGTACCTGTTGTTGTTGTAGGACCTTGCCTCATGAACATGTACACATGGGGGAATGATTAGCTCAGACCTCAATGGGGCTGAAAGCCCACAGATGGATGTTGTGAGCCCAACTAGGGGCAGAGAGACACCAGAGGATTGCACCAGGAAGAAAGAAGGACGTTTCCCCTGAGACACTCTGGCGGGCCGAGACCTAGGGGGTCTTGCCTTTCCACCAGGACATTGACCCTGGAGGGCCCATGACGTCATCATTTTGACGCTAGATGTCATCCAGTCAGGGTTTGCATTTGTGAGGGCAATTGTGTGCTAGTTGGCATGTGTGGTAGCATTTAGGGCCTTTGGAGGCCAAACGTTTTGCATTTGAGGCCTAGCGTTCCATCCTAAGGGGCCTAACACCACCCTTGGATTTGATTTTAGGGTTTAATTAATGTCATTTATGTAAAAACTGGATTTTAATGTAATTTGGCCATGTCGGCCTTTTTATGACCTAATTTTAATTAAAGGTCATTTAAACTGTATAAATCGAGAGAGAAAACTCTCATTTTTTCATCATTCACTCATCACACAAGTATTAAGTTTTCAGACCCCAACCCAGTTTCAGTCTGGCTGATTTTTCAGCCAATGTTAAATGCCCAAACCCAGTTTTATATCAACAATCAAATACTTAGAAGAAAGTAAACTTCAGAACTGAAACATGAGGATTCTGAACATCGTTTTAAATGCATAAATAAAATATCAGCAGTAAGCAAAACTCAGAAAATTATAGACACAAGAATTTTCGGTCTAGCATCGACCCTGGAAAAACCCACAAGGGGAAAACCAGTGAGAGAGGGCTTTTTGTTATTTATGAGCTTCTGAGAAATTTCTTTTACAGCAGTCTAATCTTCAGCAAAAAATTACAAACTTATCTCAGAAAAATTGTGCTTATCTCCTTCAGAAAAATTCTAGAATGCAGCTCCTCGAAATTTGAACCAGAAATCCGTACTGTGTACTATAACATTAAATGCTGTACGAAACTCCTCGAAATCCGTGCCTTGTTTTTCTGGGTTTGCTGTACCTTTTTTTCTGTGCAATAAATGCACCTCGAAATTCATGCCACACTCCTTGGAATGCATGCTGTACCTCGTTGTACGGACTGCTGTCCTTTTGCTGTTGTACGGACTGTCAAATCCGTACTGTATGGCCTCCACAAGACTGCTGTTCCTCTTTCCTTGAAATCTGTGCACAAAAATTTGCTGTACAACCCTCAAGAAATCCGTACGATACGACCCTCTTACTCAGCAATACCCTCCTCGATTTCTGTGCTACTCGACTGCCTTGGGAATCGTGCCCTTACTCTGGCAACTTTTTCCTTCTTCCTCTAGCTCGACCTCTCTCTTGCTCTCTCAACAAGAATGCTTGAACAACCCAAGAATGGGTGCGCCCCCTTGCCCTAATCGACTTCATGAGGGAAGGTGAGGAGTTTCTTAATCCAACGGTGGAGATTGGATTAGATGAGTGGCTGAGATTAGATGTCTCTTCACTCACCCTCACTTTAGTCATAAAGTCACCTTTTAATTTGCATCTCACAAATTAAATGACTAGGGCCCACATTAGGCACTTTCTCCCCCTTAGGTGCCTAGGGAAGAAAAACACTTGCCTTGGTACTTTATTTAATTAAAAATTTAACACTCCCTCTTATCGAGGAAAGTGTTACTCACCACTCCAAGCTTGTCCCTGAAAAATACAAACTTGCCTCTGCTCAATGCCTTGGTGTGTATGTCTGCAACCTGCTCCTCTGTAGATATGTACTGTAGGTCCACAACTCCTCTTTGAACATAATCACGGATGAAGTGACACTGAATCTCGATATGCTTAGACCGATCATGAAAAACTGGATTCTCCGAGAGTTTAATGCAACTCTGATTATCACAGTAGGCCTCAACTGCACACCGAACAATCCCACTAGCATCTTGCGAAGCCAAAGGGCCTCACAATTGGCCTGACTGGCTGCCATATACTCAGCCTCTGTAGAACTCAAAGCCACTGACTTTTGTTTCCGACTGAACCAAGACACAACTGCTGATCCCAATCCAAAACAACAACCTGAAGTGCTTTTCCTGTCACTGACACATCCTGCCCAATCTGAGTCTGTATAACCAACCAGACGAACTCCATCTCCTCTCTGATAGTCCAAACTATAATCTACCGTACCACAAAGATACCTTAGCACATGTTTTGCTGCCACCCAGTGCACTCTCCTAGGCTCCACCATGAACTGGCTGAGAGTGTTGACAGCAAAACAAATATCTGGCCTGGTATTGACCAAATACATCAATGACCCGATCAACTGACGATACAAAGTGGGATCCACCAACTATGACTCAGAAGCATGAAGCTTCTTCCGGTTGGTAATCATGGGAGTGGTCATGGGCCTGCTATCTCCCATCTGAAATCTGCTCAGAATGTCACATACATACTTCCCCTGTCCCAGGAAGATGTGTCCAGGCTCCTGCCAAACCTCCAATCCCAAAAAGTAATGCATCAGTCCAATGTCAGTCATCTCGAACTCTGAAGCAAGGCTCTCCTTGCAGCTGCTGATGAGTCTCTCTGCACCTGTAATGAAAATATCATCCACATATAGCAGAAGAATAAGAGGATCCTCACCAACCACAATGAAGTATAGGTTGGGATCCGCCTCACTCTTCTCAAAACCCAACTGCTGCAAATAGGCATCTATCCTCGAATACCAAGCTCTGGGAGCTTGTTTCAGCCCATACAATGCCTTCTTCAATCTACACACATGAGACTCTCTCCCATGCACCTCAAAGTCCAATGGCTGCTCAATATACACCTCCTCCTCAATAAGACCATTCAGAAATGCGGTCTTCACATCCATCTGGTGGATCTTCCAACCCATCTTTGCTGCAATGGAGATCACTGCCCTGATCGAAGTGTATCTAGTAACCAGCACAAAGGTCTCATCATAGTCAACCCCCTCAACCTGTGAAAACCCCCAAGCCACAAAGCGAGTTTTGTACTTCTCAATGCTGCCATCCGCAACATGCTTTAGCTTGTAGAGCCACCTAGAAGTCACCACTGACTTCCCCTCAGGTCGAGGAACAACTTCCCAGACATCGTTCTTCATGATGGAATTGTACTCTTCCATCATGGCATCTCTCCATACCTGTCTACTAGTGGCCTCCTCAAAAGTGGAAGGTTCAGACTCCCGAATATTGCTCACCATCGCGATGTAGCTGCAAAACCTCTTAGGAGGTTTACTCTCCCTCACTGCCTGTCTGGGATTCCCCACTGAACCCTGTGACTCCCTCAAAGTGTCCTGAAGCCACTTGGGCTTCCTCCTCTTTGAAATAGTGTCCTGTGGAGGGGACTCTCCCTGCTCAACCCCATCTCCTGAAGACAATGATCCTGTAGTAGACTCTGAAGTACCTGATCCTGAGACCTGTGGACCAGTAGCCTGTGAACCTGAACTCTGTGGCCCTGTCACCTGTGAACCTGTCGACCTCGAAATTGGTGGCCCCGAACTCTGTGTCACTGTAGTTTGCTACGGACTCACCTGAGTCTGAGATGAAGACTGCTCACCTCTCTCTGTCCCTCTAGACTTCCTAAAGGCTCCGTCCTCCTCAAATCTGACATCCCTCCTCAAGACAGTCTTTCTCAAGGAAGGAAGGTAAATACGGAAAGCCTTTGAAGTCTCACTGTACCCAACAAAGATCCCGCTCTCTGCCATGGGCTCCAACTTTGTCCTCTTCTCAGAAGGGACATATGAATAAGTGATGCACCCAAAAATCCGAAAGTGCCCCACCTCAGGCTTCTTCCTAGAGAAAGCTTCCTCAGGAGTCATGCTCCCCACAGCCTTGTGAGGACTCCTGTTCTGCAGATAGACTGCAATGTAGCATGCCTCAGCCCATAGAAATAGTGGCAACCCCTGATCATGTAGCATGGCTCTCGCAGTCCCAACAATGGCCCTGTTCTTCCTCTCTGTAACCCCATTCTGCTGCGGGTTGTAAGGAACAATCAACTCCCTCCTGATGCCCTCTCCTGCACAGAAGTCCATGAACTCCTTGGAGGTATACTCACCCCCATTGTCTGATATCAGGACTCTGATTTTCTTCCCTGTTTGGTTCTCCACAAGAGCTTTGAACTCTTGGAACCGACTAAAGACCTGTCCTTTGGTCTTCATGAAGAAAATCCAGGACTTCCGAGAGAAGTCATCAATGAATAGAACATAGTATAGGGAACTAGTCAACGATGCCGAAGACATCGGGCCACATACATCTGAATGTATAAGATCAAGTATCCCTGCTGCTCTACTGTCACTGCTCGGAAAAGCAGTCTTGGTGTACTTTCCCAGGGTACACCCCTTGCACAACTCATGGTGCTTTGAACTGAAATCTGGAACTCCCGTCACCATCTCCCTCAGAACTCTAAAAGCCCTATGGTGCAAATGTGCCATCCTCCTGTGCCATATCTCACATAGGTCACTGCTGCTGCTGGTAGAATGAATCAATGCTCTCACTGGCTGGAAAAAAAACTTGTACAACCTCTCATGTCTAGTACCAATCACTTTGGCCGAAGTGATGCTAGACCCTCTGGGGAAAAGAAGCACTTGCCCATCACGAAACAAGACCTCATAGCCCTTCTCCTCAATAGTAGAAACTAACACTAAGTTCTTCTTCAAGCTCGGAACATATAGAACCTCTGTCAAAGTCATGGGAGGCAAAGACTCCCTCCGAAATGATACGGTCCCACAACCAGCCACCTTGACCTCCCGGTCATCTCCAAGCACTACCTCTGCATCTCCACACTGAGTAAGATCTGTCAGGTGCTCACGAACTGCTGTCATATGGCGAGAGGCACCACTGTCAATATACCAAGCATCTGTAGTAGTGGTCCTCGAGGATAGACATGCAATCAAGGAAAATTCCTTGTCAAACTTGGTGGAAAACTCTTCCACCTCAGCTGAAGCTGCTGTTTGTTTCTTCTTCTTGTTTGGACACTGTCCTGCATAGTGCCCAAACTTATGGCATGCAAAGCACTTGACTTTGCTCATGTCTTTCTTCCTTTCACCCTTGGGCTTCTGTCCTCCCTTTGGACCCCTTTTGAACTTCTTTTTGCTAGTGGTAGCAAGAGCCACATTCTCCTCCTCATGACCTGTAGAAGAACTGCCATGTACATAACCTCTCCGGGTCTCCTCCTGAACAAAGTCATCCCAAAGACGTTCCCAACCGGGAAGCTTCTCCCTAGCAACAATGCCCTCCACAAAAACAGTCCATTGTTTGGAAACACCATTCAATGCTGTTCTCACAAGATCACTGTCAGCAATGGCTTCCCCCACAGCTCCAAGCTCATCCCTCACCTGTGTCAATCTAGTAAGGTATGTGACCACATTTTCAGCCTTGGTCATTTTTATGCTCTTTAGTTTTTCCCTCAAAACCATTTTCCGGTTCTCATTTGTACTCTGG
>ML776576.1:1173626-1192497 GCA_009831015.1 Picea engelmannii | reverse complement strand
GCTTCTGGCAGTTAGAGCTTGGATATCTTCTTCTTCTGGAGTTGCTATTGTATCAGGTTCTTCTTGTATTGTGATTACTGTAAACTATATTTGCTCTACCTCATATATACACTAGATCTCAAAACTGGTTTTCCCCGGGGGGGGTTTTGTCCAGGGTCATGTTGACCAAAAATACCTGTGTCTACAAATGCATGTTAGTAGCTTTTAGATCTGTCCATATTTCAGCAGAAAAGATGTATTAGGTGTGTTGTTGTTATTTGGTATGCATGTACTAATTTCTTATGCATAAAACTACTTGCTAGAGAACCCAAATTGAGACTACAACCATAACAATCAGCAAAAACTAAACATGACTGTTGGCTGTTATAAAGCAGCAGAAAATTAAAATTGAGACAACAGAAAACTTAGAGTCTTAGCTTGGTCAAAGACAGACCAAGAAGACAGCTGATAGGACCTGGAAATTTCACACTTATATCCAGAGGGAATCTCTTTTGACCCAAGTGTGTTGCTTGGTGTCTGGTCAGAGAGATTGTACAAAGTGCCTTGTCAGCCTATAGTTGGATCTAGTGGGTCGTTGGAGCCTGAGTCTGATAGTTGTGAGGCTTTAGAGAGAGGACCTTGGATGAGTAGGTCTCTTGATCATAGTTCAGTGCAGGTAGTTGGAGATGCTTCGAGTTTAGAGGGAGCAGATGTTTCCAGTGTAGTGGGAGCGACTACAACAATAGAGGACATGATGGGGTTAGAGATAGATCTTGGTGGAGGCTCCAGAAGTACCTCCCTCGCTAAGAGGGAGTGTTATATTTTGGTAGCTCGGAGGTACTTTTGCACTACTGACGCTCAACATGTAGAAGAGATCAAGCATATTTCTCTCTTAAGTTAGTCTATAAAGTGAGTTTATAAAGTAATTTTATAAAGTCAAGTTGAGCCTTTTATTATTTAATGGGTAAAAGTGAGTTTGTGACTTTTGGGTCTCTTAAGTGATTTAAGTGAACTCAATGGGCAAGTAAGTTGTGATCGTTGATCTCAAGCGGGCGAGATCTAATCTTGACCGTTCATCTCTTTGGAAGACCGCGGGAGGAGTGCGGTGTAAATCTGTTAAAAGCCTCGAAGCCCGAGAGCTCCAAAGTCTCGAATTCTTCGGAGACTTTAGGTTTAGCCCACGGTCCCTTGAAGAACATGCTATTTCTTAAGGACTCCCGAAAAGTGGATTTTACACTCGAAGAAGGAAGAGTTAAGGTCGAAAAGTGGTTTTGAGGGCTCGACAGGGGCCTGCGAGCTGATCTAACTCTTGAATTTGAACGATCCTAGATCGGGAGGTCACACGAACCCTATGGAGTGGGTGGGGGTTTGCATCAAGTGGTATCAGAGCCCAAAATAAGCTTTGTATGAAAGAAAACTTGGAACCATACCGCCAAGAAGACGCAGAGATAGACTCGTAGCAAATCCAACAATGGATGAAGAGATGAGGCGACTCCATGTGGGACTAGATGCCATGGAGACAACGCAGAGAAGAGCACCTGATGCTGGTGACATCAGGGAGGCTGAGAGTGAAGATGTTGAAGCAGAAGGAGCTACAGGAAAAGAAGTTGCATAAGAGCGAATGTTGGGATCTGTTGCCAAAATGGGAGCCAAAGCAAAAATAGAAGTCCCAATGTATGAAGGAAATTTAGATGTTAAAGAGCTGCTTGACTGGATAAGTGCTTTGGACAAGTACTTTGATTACAAGGAGATTGATGATGAGAAGAAAGTGAAGCACGCTGTGACCAGATTGAAGGGACATGCAACGCTATGGTGGGACGAATTGTAAGCTGACAGAAGATGCAAAGGTAAGTCGAAAATTAAGAGTTGGGATAGAACAGTAACTAAGTTAGAAGCTAAATTCATCCCCAAGGACTATCAAATAAATCTGTTTAGGAAATTGTAGAACGTAAGATAGAAGGGCTTGTCAGTGAAAGTGTACACTGAAGAATTTACAGGCTGAACATCAGAGCAGGGCATCGAGAGAACGATGAAGAAAAAACATCCAGGTATATAAATGGACCGAGGTATGAAATTCAAGATGAAATCAACATGATGACAATAAGGACTGTAGAGGATGCTTATCAGGTGGCATTGAAAGCAGAGGAAAAACTGGCTAGAAAGCAAAGCCAACGAAACAAAGGAAAAACTCCAAACAAAGGTAGAGGAGTTGTATGGGAGAAATTCTAGAAACCCATAACTGAAGCTGGAAAGTATCACATCCAGACAGAAAGAGGAGGAAGTTCCAGAGGGGGACAATATGGTGGCAGAAACTCTTTTTCTCGAGGAAGAGGAAGAGGCAGAGGAGGAGAAGTGAAATGCTATGCCTGTGGAAAGACAGGGCATATGTCTTGGGAATGTCTTGAGAAGAAGAAAGAGAGGTGGTGAAGATCACATTTCCGAAGCACAGAAGAGGAATGTGGAAGGAGAAACAACAGAAGAAGGGAAATCCCTCATGATGAGGAAGGTTCTCCTAAAACTAGAGAAAGAGGCAAAAGAACTAGTTCAAAGGAACAATTTTTTCATGACTGCTTGCAAGACCAAAGACAGGGTATGCAAAATAATCATAGATAGTGGGAGTACTGATAATCTGGTATCCACAAAAATGGTGGAAAAGCTGGAGCTGGAGACAACTGGACATCCGAACCCATACAAGGTATTGTGGCTGCAGAAGGGACACAAAGTCATGGTAATTCGACAATGCAATGTTGAGTTTAAGATAGGTGGTTATAAGGATAAGATTTTGCGTGATGTTATACCCATGGACGTTTGTCATGTTCTATTGGGAAGACCATGGCAATATGACAAAAATGTCATACATGATGGAAAAAAAATACTTACACCCTTGAGAAGAGTGGCTGTAAGCATATGTTGCTGCCAATAGAAGATAAAGGAGTGAAGGCAGAAGGTAGTCCTAGTAGTTTGTTTTGGTGAGAAAGCCCAGAGTCATCCTTACAAGCACTTTTGTGGATGATCTGCCTGCGGAGATTCAAGAATTATTGGATAATTTTGCTGATATCATGGTGGATGAGTTACCTCACTCTTTACCGCCCATTAGGAGTATCGGTCACCACATTGACCTTATTCCAGGAGTGAGTTTTCCAAACAAAGCAACGTACATGTTGACACCTTAAGAGAATGAAGAGGTCAAGAATCAAGTCCAAGAACTGTTGGATAAAGGTTTGGTCAGAGAAAGTTTGAGTCCAAAGAAAGATGGAGGATGGAGAATGTGCACAGATTCTAGAGCCATCAACAAGATCACCACCACGTATAGATTCCATTTACCTAGAATGGACAATTTAATGAATTGCTTAAGTGGATCAAATTATTTTTCTAAGATAGACTTGAAGAGTGGTTATCATTAGATAAGAATGAGAGAGGGAGATGAATGGAAGACAACATTCAAGACAAATGAAGGATCGTATGAGTGGCTTGTTATGCCATTTGTCTTAACAAATGCCCTGAGCACATTCATGGGATTGATGAATGAGGTACTCAAGGATTTCATTGGTAAGTTTGTAATTGTGTATTTGGACGACATTTTAGTTTTCAGTAAGACTGAAGAGAAACATTTGCGACACTTGAAACTGGTGTTAAGGAGGTTGCAACAAGAGAAGTTGTTGATAAATCTGAAGAAATGCTCTTTCATGAAGACATAACTCATATACTTGGGTTTTGTGATCTCTTCATATGAGTTGAAGATGGATCCTAAGAAGGTGAGGGCAATTAGAGAATTGCCTTCTCCAAGGAGTGTGTTTGAGGTAAGAAGTTTTCATGGGTTAGCAAGTTTTTATAGGAAATTCATCAGGAATTTCAGTAGCATTTGTGCAACCATACTAGACCATAAAGAAAAAACACAGATCTTTTAATTGGACAACAGAAGTTGAAAAAGGCTTCAGAGTATTGAAAGAGAAGATAATAGAACAATCGATTTTAGTTCTGCCAGATTTTAAGAAAACATTTTAGGTAAGATGTGATGCAAGTGGAGTAGCTATTGGCGCAGTCTTGAGCCAAGACAATAAGCCTGTTGCTTATTTCAGTGAAAAGCTGAATGACACTAAGAAGAAGTATTCCACATATGACAAGGATTTTTATGCTGTAATACAAGCCTTGAAAAAATGGAGGCATTATCTTATCGCGAAGGAGTTTGTCTTGTATAGTGACAATCAAGCTTTACAGTTCATAACCAAACAGGAGAAGTTGAATCAAAGACATGCTAAATGCGTAGAATTCATGCAAAATTTTACTTTTGTTAGTAAGCACATTAGTGGTAGCGCTAACAAAGTTGTTGATGCTTTGAGTAGGAGATGTCTGATTATGCAGGAATTTCAAGTGGAGACCTTAGGGTTTGAATACCTTAAGGGGTTGTATCGTGAATATCCAGATTTCAAAGAAGCTTACGAAGCATGTGAAAACCCTTTGCTAAGGGACAAAAGTCACTGGATGGAATATCTGATCCAGGATGGACTGTTGTTCAAGGGGAGTCAGTTATGTATCCCAAAATGCTCAATGAGAGACAATTGATAAGCAATTGATCAATAATATTGATGAAGTAAAACAATGTTATACAATAGCAATGATTACACAATGTCACTTCACAATAAATGCTAAAGAAACTTTGCAATGATGAATAGCAATCAATACAACAATACTAGAAACAACGCTTTAGCCAATCATTCAATTGCTTTAAAGATAAATAAACGCTGCATAGAGATGTTTATAGCATGAATAGATGACGACAACAAATAGGGTTAGTAATTGTTAGTCTAAGTTGGGGTTAGTAGGATTAGTAGTTGTTCAAAGTATTTGGATGTGTGTAAGATCAAGGTACTTAACACAAGAAGTCATAGATCAATGCATTATTAAGGCAAATGGAGTGAAGACAACTGCAAATTTTGAAGGGCCGTGATGATAGTAATATGGCTAAAGACAAGAGGGTTAAATGTTGAGGTGTTTCTAAAGAAAAGTCTCAACAATGAAACCCCAGGGGAGAAAGGCTCACTAAGGTGTAGAAACCCTAGGCCTTAGTGCTTTCTCCTCCTTCTTTAGATCATTAACCAGATGAAAATGGCTAGCTTGAATGATAAATGCTATGGCCAAGGACAAGAGAGTTTAATGATGAAGTGTTGCTAAGGCAAGGCTTCATCAATCAAACCCTAGGGAAAACGACTCACTAAGGTGTAGAAACCCTAGGCCTTAGTGCGTTTTCTCCTTGCTTGGCTCAAAGACAAGATAAAAAAACGGCTAGGCTAGAAGAATAGAAGTAGAGTGTTGCTATGGCAAGGCTCTATCTAACTTCAACAAATCAAAATGGCTCTTGGCTTATCTTAGTAGGGACATGAAACAAGGACACCAACATGTGCTTGTCCCCTAGGGTTTAATCCAACAAATTATAACAACAAAATGCAAGTAAACAATACCATAACCATTCAATAAAGAAGTGTTTTGCAGAAATTTACTTACATCCACCAAGCATTCATATAGCCAAACCCTAGTTGTAAACTTTCCACCAAGATAAATGCCAAAAAATCACCAAAAGAAGCCTCCTTCAACAAGTGCGCCACAATTTCAGCTAATAACCCTAAGAGGGCTGAAAATTTCAGACCTCACCAAGTGGTGAGTGAATGATCTTGTCTAAAAAGAGAGTTTTTCTCTCTTACTTATACAGTACAAATGACCTTAATTAAATTTTAGGTCACCAAAAGACTGATAAGGCCAAAATACCAAATAATACTGTTTTACAATAAATGTCATAAATTAAACCCTAATCAAGCGAAAGTAAGACGTCATGCCCTTTCTAGGGTGACGTTATGCCTTTTTAGGGAAGCATAGGCCTCCTGGAGCAAAACGTTAGCCCTCCTTGGGCCTCTCCAAGCTGCCACACGTGCCACACTGCCATATTTGCCTCCCCAAAACGTCCATAACGCTGGATGACGTCATGGGCATCCTCGGTGACTTCCTGGGCCTTCCAAGGCCAACGTTCCAGTGGAGAGGGCACAGGCCCCCCTAGGTAAGGATTTGCCAGGGTGCCTCTGTGGAACGTCCTCCTTTTCTCCGGTGCAAACCCCTCTATCCTGTCTATGCCCCTACTGGGGTCTCAACATCCATCTGGTGGGCTCTTCAGTCCCATGGAGGTCCGAACTAATCATCTCCCCATGTGTACCTGTCTAATATGGTACTTGTCCGTCGAGTATGATCCTGCACATTAACAGATACACGCTCCATGGGCTTATAAGTCATAGGGATCATAGCAATGTCAATCACATCCAATCATCAATTTTATTAAACATGTGGATAAAACCCCTTTTACCCAGTCAAGTGCTCAAAGACATTATACAAATCTGCAAGGCAAGTTTGGAGGAAGTGACAGGGCGTCCAATTGGGCTAGTGTCCACTGGAAAAGGGATGTTTCCGGAAGAGATCAAATCGAAGTCATGTTAATGGGTGAGGTGGATAAGGGATGTCTTGACAAGGGGTGCAATGATAGCAAGGAAATGCAAGGATTTCCTATGGGTGCCTTTCTAGAAGGCGAGCTGCACTTGTCTTGGATGCAAATATTTCCAAGCCCATTCATGCCTTTTATTCTTGTTTCTTTATTTCTTTTTCTTTCAAGAAGGTAATTAGGGGACACTGCCCTGGCGTGGTGACCAGTGGTGGCAATGTTACCCACAATCACTTTCACGGAAATGAGAAGGCTGGCTCGTGATGAGACCCCCTTTCTCTTGGCTATGCCACCAAGAGCCACTACCTTGGCGTGGTAACTAGATGCTAGTAGTATCATACTGCTAGATGCCCATGGACCTAATAGGCTGGCTCGTGATGAGACCCCCTATCCTCTGACTAGGTCTTGCTTTATTATTTTTTATGGGTCCCTCTTGTTTCTTGCTGAGAAGCCTTTTACTGCTTTCTCGGGGATCCCTGGGCGAAGCATCTCGAGGTTTTATTTTTAGACTTTCATCTTTTGCCAGCTTGCTTTTACCTTCTGGGCCTTTAGCCCCTTCTTCCCACAAGGCAAGGTGCAATCCTTAAATGATTGGCCAACCCAATGCTCGGACCAATGTAATGGGATGGATGAGCGAGAAGCAAGATGGAAAGTGGTAGTATGATGGGAGCGGACGATGACCTTTCATAAATCCCCCCTGTGGAAACTCAAAAACTATGGGCACAAGCTTACTAGGGCATCCTGTCATTCCCCCCAAACATGGTCAAGTGGATAAGTATAAGATCCAAGCACTCGTTAGAAACAAAACGAACCGAATGCACATATTCAAAGGTTTTGAGGATCAGAGTGACACATACCATGATACCTGGACTCATTACCTCATGGAGCAAGAACCATTTCTGATACAGGACCAAGCCAAGGTGATGGACGCTGCTGTTGCTGACAAAGTGGAGGCATTGAAAGGAAGAAAATATGGGCCCTCCAGGGCCATGATCAAGTCGATCAGGCTTTTGGTACTCCATGTCTGGGACCTGTGGGCCTCGAGACATAATCTCCTAGTTATCCCTATTACCTAAAAGTGGGGGATAACATGTCCTTCAGTTCAACATACCATTCTCAAACAGATGGACAGACTGAGGTGGTAAATCGAAGTTTAGGGAATTTGTTGAGGAGTTTGGTCACTAAACATCACAGTCAGTGGGATCAAATTCTGCTCCAGGCAGAGTTTGCTTATAATGACTCACCAAACAAAAGTATTGGTAAAATCCCATTTCTGATAGTGTATGGGATGCATTCGAGAGGAATTTCAGAGTTGAGAAGTTTGGGAAATGACGAGTTCCGAAGTGCATGAGCAGACGACTTTGCTGCAAAAATGCAGAAGCTTCATGATCACATAAAGGGACAGCTACAAGATAGCAACCAGAAGTACAAGAGCCGAATCAATCAGAAAAGAAGGGAGATTCATTTCGAGGTTGGAGATCAAGTTTTAGCACACCTGAGGAAGGATAGGTTCCCAAGAGGAACATATAACAAGTTAAAAATGAAGAAAATAAGGCTATGTAAAATCCTCAGAAAATTTGTTGCGAATGCTTATGAGATCGAACTGCCAGAAGACATTAGAATATCACCGATATTCGATGTAGTAGACCTGTACCCTTACAGAGTGGATGATACATGGGAATCAAAAGAACAATAGGAGATCCAGTGGGAGAAGCAGATGCCTACAACAGAGAAGCCACAGATGGAGAAAATTCTAGATTCGAGGATTGCTAAGAAGACCAGGAGGAAGACCTAATATGAGTATCTGGTAAAATGGAAAGATCATCGAGTAGAGGATGACGATTGGGTAACTGAACCTGATATCCAGAAGCATGAAAAGATAGTGCAGGAAATCATGGACAGGAATCCATGAATCGTTTGTCTAGAGGAGTATGATGCAGGAGCATCGTCAACAACGTTCATCAAGCCGAGTGGAGGACAAGTCAACATCAAGCGCACGCGTTCAATTTGTTTTGAGACCCAAGGAAAGTGCATCAAATTTGATATTTTGAAAAGATTGTAATTAAAAGTGCTTTTAATGTTGGGAGGCTTGATCCATTACATGAGGCCGCTAAAGATTGTAATTATCTTAATAATCTGTAGGATTGTACATATATTGAGCACTGACTCTTATCTAGTTTGTAAATGCTCATTCATTGTAATAAGCCTTAGTAGATGAATGTTTTAATTGTGATATGATAACACTAAGGTAGTCTGGAGGGAAGGCTCGAGAAGCCACTCCATGTATAAATATATGTAGTCTATGCCGAATTAGGTTGTTGAAGAAGTTGTGAAAAGAATATTGTATTTGCTGCTGAGAATTGTGGAAGAGCTGCAGGAACTTTTTGTAAGAATGCTTTGTTGAATGAATATAATTGAAGAACATTACTTCCAGATCTCTGTACATGTTTACCTTTGAGTAATTGGGGAATGCCATGTTGTTTACTTTCTATGTTTTATATGCCTGTGTATGCATTTCATGGTTAATTGAAAGAACCTATAGTGTTCTGTACGTTTCAATTGTTTCTCTTCTGAAACTTGGGTGCAAGGAGTGCACAATGCCCGCAAGGTGTGCGAAGGAAGAGTCGAGTCTGACTCAGAAGTTTAGAAGAGATAACGTGAAACTTTGCAGGAGGAAGTGCAAGGAGTGCAAGAGAAGATTTCTTAAAAAAATCTCTAGAGGATGCATGAGTGCACCAGAGGTCTAAAGCACCTCAGGGAACAAAGCTCAGAAGAGATAGCAACTAAAATCCCTTGGAGGGAAGAGTTTATTGGTTTTGAAGGTCGAGCAGACGAGATCCATTCGGAAGGATCGAGTGTCTTTTGTAGCTGTTCGATCTGGAGGAGTAGTACGGGGTTTAAACCCTTGGAGCCCTTTCGACTTTGTGAGTTCGACAAGTTTTGTGTGTTGGGCGCAAAGGAGACGAAACCCCGAAGTTTGAAGTGTGAAGCTCATCTGGAGCGTTGATTCTAGTGGACACGTGTCAACAGATCGTCGAGTCCGGAAGACCAACCATCCGGGAGAAGGGGGACGTATTTGCGAAAGGTCGACAATCCCCCGAAGCTCTGAAGAGCAGAGTAGATCTCAGCTGTTGATTTGAAGGAGGATGCGTGGAGGAAGGAGAAGAACTCCGGTACTTAGACATTTGGAGGATGCAAAGGGTTATGCTGCGTGAACACCCGAACTCCCGTAGTCCGAAATAAATCTGAACCACCCATCCGTTGGAGTGTGTGGTCCGTTGGATCATTTCCTGTGTGTGTTCACGGGTTCGACACTCCGGGAAATCTGTGGAGTGGTGCTTCGAAAAGCCCGAAGCCCGGAGTTGCGAAGCAGATTATCAGCCGTTGATCTTGTGGTGGAATAGGAGCCGCTCGATCTGATTCGAGGCTCGGCTCTCCGAGAGCATACGGTGTTGACGCGAGCAGAATTGTTGAAGCCCGAAGCCCGAAACCCAAAACTCATTCCTCGTCGTGGATTTCAACAGGTTTTGTGGACCGTCGATCTTTGTTGAGATCCGACGCTTCGTCACTTCGGCATTCGGGAGGAGCGCGGTGTAAATCTATTAAAAGCCCAGGAGCTCCGAAGTTCCGAATTCTTCGGAGACTTTAGATTTAGCCCATGATCCCTTGAAGAACGTGCTATTTCTTAGGGACTCTCGAAAAGTGGATTTTACACTCAGGAAGGAAGAGTTAAGGCATGTGTATTTGGTTTTGAGGGCTTTGTAGGGGCTTACAAGCTGATCCAGCTCTTGAATTCGAACGATCCTAGAGCAGGAGGTCACGCAGACCCCAGGGAGTGGGTGGGGGTCTGCATTAGTTATGCCTTGGATGACTCGCCCATGAGGTCATTGGAGCATTTTAGGATAGTTGTCCACCCCCACATCCACACATGTGACCTATAGAACCATATATGCTAGCCATTTTGTTCATTTGAGGGGGTGATCTTGCTTTGAGGAGTTTGTTGAAGTGGTTTCCTTGCATGGAGGAGGAACGTTGGAGCTTTTGACTTATCTTCTTCTCTTTTTGGAGGAGATGTCTTCTCTCCTAGGAGGCCTTGTACATGTGGCATAACTGCCTCATTTATTTATGTATTGTTTGGCCTTGTCCTCATTAGTTAGTTGGAGGATAAGATTTTTTTATGATCTCCTGGGCTAGATCTAAGGTTTTATCCCCCGAAAAAACATTATTGGATTGAGAGGGTTGTTGAGCCTCAAATATATATAAGAGGCTCACCTCATAGTTGTTTTTGTTGTTGTTGGAAAACTTGAGAAAACCATTGTTGAATATCAAGCATTTAGGCGATCTCGGTTTCTTATTTGAGGTCTTATCTCTTGGCTACACTTTTGGTGCTTGAAATTGAATGTTGGTGACAATTCTTCTACATAGGCAAGACTAACATATTTGATCCGTTGGAGGGTAAAGTCTAGCACTTGGAAGGAGTTTACGTGTGTGGTAATTTCTCCTCTTTTCTCCTTTGTTATCTTAGTTGTTGTTAATTGATAGCTTGCTTTATATATCCTCTAGGAATTTTAGCAAGTTCATTGATTTCAATTGCTGGGGTATAATTGGATTTGCTAGTTGAAGGTGGATCCTTTTGGACTCCTTTCTTGTAGGGTTCTACATTAATTTTCAGCTAGATTAGAGTGGAGGTTGTTGACCACCTATTTCGACTAGGGGTGAACTCCATGTTCCATGAAGATATGTGCCTAGTGGTACAACCATTTTGAAGACTTTTTCTCAACAGGGCAAATTTTGCCCTCGACACACATTTCTATGTAATCAAAATTTTCGCTCCCTTGCATGGCATAATATTTTAATATGCTAGCATGAGTCAATTTTTGTCTAGTTACCTAGGAATTTATCATTAGGGAAGTCCTTTCATCGAGTGTTTTTTTTTTTCCGCAGGTAATTAACCTTGCTTAACTGCAATTTTAATTATCCTTGGGTTTTTCACTCACAATAATTCTCCAAAGTGGTGAAAGACGTTCTAATGATCGAGCCCAAGGGGTAACTAAGGTCTAGAAGTGTTGTAAATGACCATGCTAGACATCTCCTAGAGTCTTGCGAAATTCTGTTAAGTTTTGATAGGATTTTTTAAATAATTAAAATTCCCGCAAACTAGGTATTTTTAATTATTTTTGATGTAAAGTGTAAAAAAGTGGTCCTTGGAGATTTTGTATAGGGGTATGAGTACTCAAATCAAATGGTTTATGAACCCCTACACCCTTGGACCAAGTCTCAGCTCATTTGGACAAGTTTTGCTAGGCCATTGTTCATGAGGAGTCCCAGTCGGTCAAAAATCAGCATGTAATTGGCTAAATTAAAATATCCAAATTTTGTAAAAGTTACTAAAGTCATGAGAGAGAGTAGGAAAATGATTCCTAATGGCTTTCCTAAGTTGGGAAAGTGATTTTCCACTTAGAAAACACCTCCTTGCTAAGCCAACAACCCAAGATGACCATTTTCTAAGAAGAGGGGCGCCCTCCTTGCTCATAAACTCATGAAAAATTAAAGATAATGCAAGAGGGCCCCCAAAACTTTGGTGGTACTCCCCTTTGACCCTAACTATCCTTTTGATGAGTGGCAAAGGTGTTTTCCCCTTTCCCCACTCACCCCTCATCCCTCACTTCACTCACTAACCCTAAAAGTGCACCCCCCGTGAAGAGACCCTCCCCCCATGGATGGATGACACTTGGAGCTCATCTAAGTGGGGTCTCTCGTCTTCCTCATCTAGAAAATAGAGCCTCTCCTCCTCATTTCTTCATCAATTCTTAGAGCAAGTCTATTATGCCAAAATTTCTCCCATTCTTTCCCCTCTCTCTCTCTCATGTTCTCATTGTAAATATTGATTCAAGTATTTGTAGCAACATTTTGTGGATAATAAAGGAAGCTTTGGAGGATCTATTGTGTGCATTGGGAGTCTTCTTGATGCTCTTCATGGTGTTCTTGTGAGGTGATATTGTGCATTTTATTTCTTGTATTTTCTTGTATTCACTAGTTTAACTTGGAGACCCAAGCAAAGTATTTTGCTTGGGAATAATTAGTGCTAGTATTACTATTAATTTTGTGGTAGTTTCTTTTCAAGTTTGCAAAGTATTTTGCATGCTTTTAGATGCTCTCACCTCCTTGTGTCTTGTGTAGCAAGAGATATACATGTTTGCAGGTCACTAGAGGATTGGGGGAGTGATTTTTAGAGTGGAAAACTCACTCATTCAATCAACCAAAGTTTCCCTTGTTTTCCTCCTCTTGTATCC
The DNA here is from genome assembly GCA_009831015.1 of Picea engelmannii. Lineage (NCBI taxonomy): Eukaryota > Viridiplantae > Streptophyta > Pinopsida > Pinales > Pinaceae > Picea > Picea engelmannii. The sequence continues at coordinate 1,179,744 of ML776576.1, read as the reverse complement.
ACCATTCTCCTTTCTTTCGTAAGCACTTATCTGCTCTATAATGGTCATTTAAACTCACTCTTATTTTCAAATTTCTTTACTTAAATTTATATTTCATTGGGCTAATAAAAGTTAACAAGATCTTTGGTGTTTGTAGCATCTTCTAGTAAAAAATACATTGCTAATTTTTATGCAGATTTTCAACAACAAGGAGGAAGCGCTACTTGTTTTGAGCCCACAAGGCACTCCAAAGGCATTCTAAAGTGGGGATATCAAATCCTCTCTTATCTTCCTCTTCTAAAATATTGTAAGCAACCCAAAGAGAGTCTCTTGGGTTTGCCTTCTCTCAAGAAAGATACAAATCTAATATTGTAATAATTTAGGATATATTGCCCACACCTTGCAAAGAGATTGGCCTAAGCCATCCTTGCAAAATCGTGAAGGCTAGAGTTAGATTTATTCTTCTTTCATTTCTTTCATTATACCCACCTTGACCAAAACGGTAGGCTAGTCCTCCACTTGTGCCATTGTTGTGGGGTTGCTCTTTATTTCTTAGTCTTTTAATTTTCTTTCATTATACCCACCTTGGACAAAACGGTAGGCTAGTCCTCCACTTGTGCCATTGTTGAGGTTGCTTTTGCTTTCAAGTAATTTAAATTCTTTTATCACACCCACCTTGGCCAAAACGGTAGGCTAGTTCTCTATTTGTGCCATTGTTGTGGGGTTGCAGTTTAAATTTTCAAGTCATTTCAATTATTGCAAAAGTAATCGTATTTGTGCTCCATCTCTACCCCGTATTCTCTCCCCTTGCCACTTTGTGGATCCTGGGTGACAAGAAAGGGCAAAGGTTTGGAGTTTAGAAATTAGGCATCCAAACTTTTACTGCTTCAATCACCCAAAAGGGTGACTTGGAGGCTACAAGGGGTGTAAGTCGGGGACGGCTTCATGGTACTATGTGTCCTCCTTGCTTGAGCGCCCAAGCATTCCGGGTTGACCTGTGGAGCTAGGGAAGGGCCTTGTTTTCCCTTCTGCTTGAGCACCCAACAATTCCTTTTGATTGAGGGGATAACAATTTGGGGTAGTCACATAGTCTAGGCTTGTATCTATCACATTTTAAATCCCCCTAATTCAAGAGAGACTTAAAACGTATTAAAATTAACCTACACACTACTTTCACAACATTGCGCTTCAAGTTCTCAAAGCTATTTCAATTTCTTCAAGTTGTGCAAATTTACACTTCAAACAACTTACTCACTTTCTCTCATTGTGGATGCTTACATATACTAAAGCACCTCTTTTTTGTTATAAGCATTCTTTATTCATTTGGAGATATTTGTATAAAGCTAGTATTCTTTTCACTACCTAATCCATTGTGTAGATATTTCACTATCTAATTTATAGTTGTATAATTTTTTGGTTGTTCATTTCATTGTATATATATATCTCATGTTGTATTTCAATTTGTAGATAATAGTCATAATTAGTTTAAAGTGCAAAGTAATTTCTTTTATTTATTGTGGATATCTTATAGCAGCATCTAATTTGTTTTATTGTATACTTGTTGTATAATCTTATTGATTCCATTTACCCATCTTTAGGCACTAGTCTTAGTATAACTTGTAGATCAAGGGTTTTCTTGTCATTAAAGATTTGCATTTGCATTGGTGATTGTCATTTAGGTTAGGTCTCCCTAAGTCAAGATTTAAAATTAACTCCTAGAACACCTAATCAACTTAACTTAGTTAAGTAGGGTCTACCCCCTTGGCTTCCCTAGGAGTGAGCCTAGATGGAAGAAGTCCAAGTCGAGGTGACAATGGGTTTGGACTTCGGCTTGTGCCTCCACGAACACACCAAGTGGGTTGGAGAGTTCTCCACGTTCATATGTGTGTATAAGGACGATAACAGAGGTTATTAAGTCTTTTATAGCCTTGCTTTCATTTTCTAATCCTTAAGAGAATAGGCCTTTTAGAAGAAGTATTTTCTTGACCCCGTTAGCCCTAGGATTTTAACACCGGTTTCTCCCATCAACTACCAAATACATAAAAAAATCCGAAATTCGTCTTCTCTTTTTAAGGTAACTTATTGCATATCTCTTAGTTAGATTTCATTATTCAAGTCTAGTTGCTTTTAACATAAATACAATTATATTGTAGACTTGTTTATTTGAATTAGGAATTATTTCAAGTTTCTTATATTGAAACCTTAATTGGGAATTGCCCTAAACCTTGAACTTTATGCAGTTATATTTTGTTTTGGGCTATTATTATTTATTTGTGAGAGTATGGAATTTAATCTGTTTCACATTACAAATAAGTTTTGCAAATATTATCAAGTCTAGTTGTTTTTACATAAACAAGATCTCATTCTTGACTTGCTTTAAATCACAATTTGGAATTGTTTTATGGTTCACTATTTAAACCTAATTATAATTTACCCTAAATTATTTATTTCAAGTATATATCTTTTATTTGTGGCTATTTTTATTTATCATAGAAAATATGGAATTTAACATTGCGTAAGCATAAACTAGATTTGCATTTCAGTTAAGTCTATTACTTTGACACAGTTGTAATCCCATTATAGACTTCTCTCTTAACTCAAAAATTGGAATCATTTTCTTAAGGTTCATATATTAAGGATCTAATTGTGAGTTACCTTAAGTTTTGTATATCAAGATGTATCTTTCACGCGAGTCTATTTTGCGAAGCAAATCTGAAATTTACTCGCATGATACAAATCAGATTTGCAATTTGATTAAGTTTAGTGGATTAACATGCTCGTAATCATATTCTAGAATTATGTCTTAATTTACAAATTTGGGATTATTTCATGGTTTGATATTAAAAGCCTAAATTGTAATTTAACCTAAGTGTTCTTCAAGAATTCCTCTTTCTTTTTCGGTTATTATTGATTTTCACATATCTGGAATTTCATCAATCACCATAAATCAGATTTGTAATTCAACCCTTTGAGCTCAGTTTCATATCATTGGAAGAGGTTGAGCAAGTGGTTTTCACCACTAGGCTCAAATCTGGAAATTTCCTCAATCTAACATCTTAAAACCAGATTTTGGTTTGTTCCACATAACTCTTAATTGCTTTATATTTAAGTGGATTTATTGGATGTATGCTTGGTTATATTAAGGCTAAAATTGATTTGTATGAAGCATCATGTCTATTGGCATTGAATCCTTTATTTTACAAAGTTGCATCTATTTTTGGATTGAATTCTTGTTAATTGAAGTAAATCTTTGCATCATATGGTTAATCGTCTTAAGATTCACTTTCTTGGGCTCTCATAACCATCACATAAGCTAGGGATACCCCCCTTGGCCTCTAGAGAGCCGGCCAAAAGTGAAGAGGAGGTTGTATTGAGGTGACAGTGATACAAATCCTAATAGTTACCTCAAGGTTGCATCCGTGGATTGGGCTTTTTCCACTTATATGTGAGCTTAGAAGGTAAGAATCCCTGTTCAGCTTTTCTGAGAAATAAGTAATGGTAAAATGAAAGCTTTGTATGTAGAATGCTTGTAGAAAAGGGGTAGAACAAAAAGCATTAAATTAATATCCAATAATAACACAATGCTTAGTGAGACAAGGAAGGTTTTGAAGGAAGAAAACTAATTAATAAAAATTGAAGGCAAATGAAAATCATCCTATTAATACTCATAATGACTGAATATGGTTAGTGATACAAGCATGAATCACATATTTAATGAGTGCACAAGGCTTAGTTGTACAATTCCTCTGATTGATGTAGAAACTATATATTAGTGAATGGACTGATGATGAGAGATGCAAAATAATTTACAGCAAACCCTGGTGTCATTTGACATGCTGAAATTATGTTATTATTGTTTTTGAGTTATAGGAAACTAATAAGGTCAACCGTGAGATCATAGATTTTGTTAAAGCACATCAAGGTCTCTTTGATCGTATTCTCAGAGACGATGAATCCCAAGTACATGTTCAATCTTTGGAAGAACTGGAGCTTGCCATTGCTGTACTAACCAAGGTGAGTCACCTGTAAAGGCTATCAAACAAAGTACTGTTTTATGTTTTTGTTTACAATAGTTTCATATCTCAAAAATTAGCTAACGATTTGAAAATGTCAATTACTATTGCAGGTGTGGCCTATTGAAGAAACCGAGGATTTTGGAATTGTTCAATCCCTTTTCAATCTCATGTGTTCTTATTTATGTGAAGAAACAGAGTCTAGTAGCAAATATGTTAAAGAGATTCGAAATTCAAAAAGATCTTTAGAGCATTATACTGGAAATCATGAGGTAGAAACTACTCATCACTTTGTAACCTGCATACATTTTTAATATTCTCTTTCTTTGCTGGTCTTATATTCTGATATTTTAAAAACTGGTGCCATCAGAAGGCCAGGAAAATGGAGCTGCTTGTAACAAGATTGCGTTGCAACTTGACAGCTTATCTTTATTGTTTGGTCACAAGGAAGGACTTAAGATTACCAATATCAAGGCCAAATGTAAGTGCTGTAAAGACGTGCAATTTTAATATAATATTAGGATAGATAGAAATATAATATATATTGCAAAGAGGCACAGGCAACTGAATAAAATTCTTCCGGTCTCTAATGATGGGAGCATATTCGGTTAGTGGTAGTTGTCTTCTTCTATACAAGGCTTTTTATTCTTATTCTTAAAATTATTTGAAATGTGTAAAGCTACATCAAATTTTAGATAATTATACGACAATATTTTCTGAGTAGTCAGCCTTTCCACCATTGATATAGAACTTGGCCTATTCACAGAGATCACGTCCCCCACATCTTGGGGGTTCAACATATTAAAGTTTTTCTTTTGCTTCACACCATCCCACTTCACTAATTCATCTTCACTGTCCCTGAGGGTTTTCCTTGTAATATTCCAACTAATTTTTCTTTGAATCTAAATGATGTTTAGGATGTATTTTTTTTTCTTCCCTTTCACCAATAGTTTAGTGGGTTATATTTGCTGATTATGTGAATAATGAATGTTCTTGTATTTAATGCCAAACCAATTGAAAACATGAGCACACAAGACTTGAGGGTTCAAGTTGTTAGAATATAGAAGATTGTGCTTGTTTTACCATTGACGATACCCTCGTCATCCAACCACAGGCCGAAGCCACCCTCTGAGCACCTTGACCTTGACAGAGAAGAGAATCCTGGTAGCAATCCAATAGCCAAGACAGGCTAATGCACCAAGCAAGAATAGAACCCAAGCGAATAAGATAATCCCACCCAGAGGCTAGTGCACACCTTCCCAGAAACTTGCGCACAAGCTACAACTGCACCTGCATAGTTCCAGTTCACTCTGCAACTGCTGAGATGAGAATAATGAGAATTGGCACCCTGTATTTATAGTAGTCTGGGCAGTTTAACTGGGGCCGACTTCTCCTTCTGGGTATTAATAAATTCATATTAAAAATATTTCTGTAGCTGACAACCTGTCTAGGGTTTTCTTCATTTCTTTGCTTCCTTCCGGAGTATTCTAATCTCGTCATAGGTCACAATAGAGGTTCATACCTCCCGAAGCTACCATAATATTAACAATCCCTCCTAGCTAGGGAGGTATGGTCTTGAGCACAACAGACCATTCAACTGGTAGCAACATGAGCACCGTCATTATTATCCAACTGGATAATCTCCTATGACAACTGGTACAATATCAATTAGTGGTAGTACGCAACTACTCAAACCGTGACACATAGTCACAAACAGTGGAACAAATCCACCACAGTAGTATATCTCTACTGTCTGGAGACAAGCAGTCTCCGGGCCAATCTTTCACTCACATCTGTGAGTTCTGAAAGAATATCTGCCTCACGAACAATGGAACATATCCACCACAATAGTTTACATCTACTGTCATATATTCTTCATAACAAACATCTGATAACAACCTGCATAGAAACAATGTTATGATAAAAACTGAATCATCTGGGCCAATCTTTCACTCACGTCTGTGAGATATGAAATAATATCTTCCCTCAATATAGAACATCAGCAATGGGCTATCTGCCCCATTCTTCTCAAACAAGGAAGAAGGATTATTTCTGATTTCTGAGCCTGGACCATTCCTCACCCTGGGCCATTCTTCCTACACTAGTCAAAGTGCACCCTGGACAGA
>ML776576.1:1141356-1169223 GCA_009831015.1 Picea engelmannii | reverse complement strand
TCGACGGGGTAAGTGCTTTTGTCTCCAAGCTCCACTTTGTACGATGTCTTTCTCTCATTTAGATTTGAGAGTCTGGCTTGATCTCCCGTCATGTGCCTGGAAGCTCCATTGTCGATTATCCACATATCATCTTCAATCGTCCCAGTAAGTGTTGAATAGTGTAAAAGACTGATTGTTTCACACATGTTTTCGGTTGACTGGTAACTGGTCATGCCTTGATCCAAAACTTCAACTTCGCCATTTCTGTCTTCTGAGAGAGCCAAGAGATGCGCTGAGTTAGGGCACATCTAAATATCTTCTTCTTGGGCGAGATGGTCCATCACAAGGTACCAGATCGGAGATTTAGGGTTTCTGCAACTGCTTTTGCTAGTAACCCTAGCTGCAGTGTTTTTGGAAGCTGCTCCTGCTAGTAACCCTAGTGGCAGTTCCTCAACGAGCTCAATATCTAGCGGCTATGCTTCCTTCCAGCGTTTTAGGCTGACTGAAGGGGGTGTGGGCCCATAACCTGTTAGAATATAGAAGATTGTGCTCGTTTTACCATTGACGATACCCTCGTCACCCAACCACAGGTCGAAGTCACCCTTCGAGCACCTTGACCTTGACAGAGAAGAGAATCCTGGTAGCAATCCAATAGCCAAGAGAGGCTAATGCACTAAGCAAGAATAGAACCCAAGCTGATCAGATAATCCCACCCAGAGGCTAGCACACACCTTCCTAGAAACTTGCGCACAAGCTGCAACTGCACCTGCACAGATCCAGTTCACTCTGCAACTGTTGAGATGAGAATAATGAGAATTGGCACCCTGTATTTATAGTAGTCTGGGCAGTTTAACTGGGGCCGACTTCTCCTTCTGGGTATTAATAAATTCATGTTAAATATATTTTTGTAGCCGACAACCTGTCTAGGGTTTTCTTCATTTCTTTGCTTCCTTCCGGAGTATTCTAATCTCGTCATAGGTCGCAATAGAGGTTCATACCTCCCGAAGCTACCATAATATTAACACAACTAACCAGCATTTAATTATTCCATAGTAGCCAAAATACTGAAAAATACACAATAACCCACTACACAAATTAAATAGGAACCTGGCAATTGTAATTTAAGGTTTAAGGCTGATATCCTCACTTCTGAGAGGAGTTACAGCACCCAGCATTGAAGGAAAGTGCTCAGCAATGAAGGTATGTTCCCAGCAGCTGTAATATGTGTCCAGAAGTGACCCCCAGCAAGAAATAATGTCATCTACTGGAAGAGACAGCGCCCAAGAGTAAATATAAGTACCCAGCAATGAAGACATAAGCCCAGAAGCGATAACCAGCGAGGGTGATGTCATCTACATGCAGAAATAGTGCCCAGGAATAAATGAAAGCGTACAGCAGCTTAATAAGCGATTCTTCTGTTCCCTGGGAGTGAGTCAACCCTGTTTAGAAGCTTATTGGCACAGAAACAGGGGGAATCGAACCACTTTCTCTATCAGCAGATTGGTCCCAAAGGTATCCAGCCCCACACAAAATGTTTCCCCTCTGATATGCACTGTCCACACACTAGAAATCATGCCCAGACTTTAGATGAAGCACCCAGCCACTTAAGAAGTATGCTCTGACTCATAAAATCGACCCCTATCCCCAATAATTTCACCCAGCAATCTTTAATTCGCTCCTCTTCAAGTAACTCGACCCACAAAGTTATGGGAATGAGCTTCTAATACCAACTCGGCCCTCCACTGTAAAACTCAGCCGTCACACAACCAGAACTAGCTACCAGCTAACAAAACTCTCCTACACTAAGGAAAAACTTAGTGGCAATGAAGATCACTGAAGAAATCTGAGTGATTTCCTTCCAAGATCAGCTATGGTGTATCATTGCAACACCGAAACCAGTAGATGAACAAGGGTTTCCAAAACCCTAGACTCTTTCCTCAAGAGCTCTCCAAAATCTATTTTCCAAATAAGCAAATGAAAGAATGAGGGGTGCCTCCTCATTTCCCCTCTTTTATTTCTCAATTGAGTTATTTCCCGCTCAGTTTACTTTTATTTTATTTTTAAAGTCACTTTATGCTTGCACACTTTATAATTTTTAAGTGACTTCATTTGCCTAAGACCCATGTCCCCCTTTTTCCCTTTTTCACTTGATAAAGTTTTTTCCTAGGCAAAAGTTGAGTTCCCTCGGTAACTTTTCCGATTTAGCCTACAGGAACCAAGTTAGGCTAGTGGATCCTCTCCTTATGACTCCTAGGCCAACGGGGACATTACATCTCTTCATGAAAATCAACAAATAGAGCATAATGAATCCAAAAACATCATACAAGTGGGTGATGCCCTTATTTTTTTACTTGTACTTGAGAAAGTGAAATGAGAAGAATGTGAAGACAAAAGGCAGATGGAAGGCCAAGAGTTGAGGTGCTGAGGTGGCAAAGCGATGGTCAACTTGTCGGCACTATAACTGCTGCTACAAATTCGAAATTGGGTGCTTCAAAACTCATCGAATATCTCTCGACAAGATGAAAAAACCTGGAAATGAACAGAATGTGGTCTTACAAGTTTCCGGGCCTTAAGTCCACTAGGAAAGGCTAGAAATTGGCTCCAGAAGATCACCCCCAGAAACCGTCCAAATTTGCCTGAATCTGTTCAAACCCGTACGAACAGTCCCTAACCATTCTAAATGGTCCATATGAGTATCACAAGGGCCTGGATCAGTAGATCATGAGAGTGAGTAGCCTGCTTCTATTAGAGTTGATTGTTACATGAACTTATCAGGACCATACTATTGTAGCTGGTTTTTGATACATTGCAGGGTTTACCGACCTTGGTCCACTCTCTTTGCTGGTCATGTTTTAATGTTTATCGTTACTTAATATTAGATTTAATTTATGTCTTAAATGTTGATTGTGATATATTGGTCATTTGTGGACATCAATAAAATATCATTTTCGAATTCAATTTCTACCTGGTAAATTTGTCTCACGCAGATCATAGATGAAGTCTCTGCTGGTACCTATACATTTGGAAAACAAAGGCAACCCACATTGGAGCTGGTTGCAAGCCTTCTTCGTCAGACAACTACAGATTTGGAACATTCTATAGAAGATAAATGTCTTCTTTTCACCAAGGTCTGAATTGTGATAATTGTTATCTATCATTGGAGCCTGGATTCGAGTGAAGTGCTTTCTGTATTGTTTTTCTCCTAGATTTTTTACTAAGATTGTTTTTGTATATGAAGATTCAAGATGTGAATGAGCTCTCCAGACATGAGGTTGACGAAATAATTGAGGCTTATGGTCGGCAGCAGTATATATCAGTATCAGATAGTATTCGTAAGAGGTAAGATCATGCAATGTTTCCTTTTCAGTTGTAACTAGACTTGGATCCAAACCCTATGAATATTCAACCTTAGGTCTGATCTGAAATATAAATTTCAGTAGCAAACAATAGACAATATTTCAATTCACTTCAACCCCAATACACTAAGAAATTCAAGAGTGAGGATACCAAACATATGCCAGCAAGTTTCAGTGCTTAGGGCACACTTTCCGAGAATAAAATCAGAGCTGGAATCACTGCAATTAGGGCAGATTTGCGGCAGTAAATATTCCCTATTATGTTCTATATTAATGTTAAATCACTTAAGAATTTAAACCTTAAGTTATGTTAAATCAGCTTGACAAACTAGTGTTGGAAATTACCAAACCAAGAAGATATTGAATGGAGAAAATTAAGTCTGCGATTGAGACAATTTTGGGCACCTGAAAACTTCATATATATGTATAAAGATGAAGTACATGTGCATACTATAGCCTCTTTCCAAGGCTAAGACAATCCTGTAGCTCCCCAAAACCCTAGCTAGGGAAAACCATGAAAAATCCTTTCTCTAGCAAAGATTCTCGACAAACTTGTATCACACTAGCAAGACTCTTTGGCTCCAACAACAAGCTTGTGTCAGAAGCTCTCCATACTAGCACGGTTGTCTTCCTTAGGGTTTGCAAACCCTAGCCATATTGCATCGCGCAAGTACATGGCAAGACAACTCTACTGCTAGCCTCCAAATCCACATGTCCATCCTAAACATCATCACAAACATCAAGACCTCCATGGATCATTAAAAAAACAAGAACTCCATGATCTTGTCCTTGCCTTACATCCCATAAGAACAAAGCTTCAAAACCATGCAAGTCATTGTCTCCACTCCATGTCTTCTACTAGAGTAGAAGCCTTAGTGCTACAACAAGAACCAGAAGAACCATCATCTCTGGTGTTGTGTTCTGCTGTAGGGTTTACATCTATGTTGCACTAGCTTTAGGGATGGGGGATGATGGGGACAGGGGATGAGTTTCTAGCACAAGCTAGAGTGCACCCTCAAACTTTTCAGGGGACAGCAGTTTGGGGATGACAATAATACACACACACACACACACACACACACACACACACACANNNNATATATATATATATATATATATATATATAGAGAGAGAGAGAGAGAGAGAGAGAGAGAGAGAGAGAGAGAGATATTTAAATTTTTTAAAAATTTACCATAGACATGAATGATAAATATAATAATATTACAAATAAAAACTAAAACATTGAAATAGGCGTTGAACTAGTTACAAAATTCATATTAATAATTACAAAGCCAAATTTGGTTTAGTTTATCTGTTTCTCAGTTTCAGAGGCCTGGGAGCTTTTGCCCCACCTCCTTCCAGTTTTCATTATGCTAGGCAGTTTCATAACAAAATCTTATTAGACATATATAGTTTTTGTTATTTTCTGCTTCATAGCCTCAAAAAACAATGGTTTTACAGACATGTTAAGCTAGATAAACTGATGCATTGCTGCAGGTCTGGTTTCCCAAGTGGCAGGCCAGCAGCAAAGTTTTGTACAGTATTCTCTTAAGATAATACAAAGTCTGGATAATTTACAAAGATAAAAATAATTACAAAACTAAATACTGAATTGGCAAATTCAAATAACTTGAAATTCAAAAGCTATTTAGTAAAACAATAAACATTGACATAGAAGTTATATCTAGCTATGAAATTCAAATTGAAATTACGAAACCAAACACAAAATTAAAATAAGCTATTAATATTAATCTTGGATATATGATATAATATAATAATATTGTCTAATCATCATTGTAATTTGTCCATTGTCAAGAGCCAAAACTAAACATACATTCTCAAGGTCTAAAACTGGTTTCCCAAGTGGCAGGCCAGCAGCAAAGTTTTGTACAGTATTCTCTTAAGATAATACAAAGTCTGGATAATTTACAAAGATAAAAATAATTACAAAACTAAATACTGAATTGGCAATTTCAAATAACTTGAAATTCAGAAGCTATTTAGTAAAACAATGAACATTGACATAGAAGTTATATCTAGCTATGAAATTCAAATTGAAATTACGAAACCAAACACAAAATTAAAATAAGCTATTAATATTAATCTTGGATATATGATATAATATAATAATATTGTCTAATCATCATTGTAATTTGTCCATTGTCAAGAGTCAAAACTAAACATACATTCTCAAGGTCTAAAACTTTAAACTGTTAAACTTCAAGTCTTCTAAGTTATTAACTTATTATATAGTCTAAAGTTTAAACTCTAAATCCATAAAAAATACTACTAATTATATTTAAAGTTGTGAACTTCGTAACCCCGAGCAATTTCAGTCTTTTGTTCATTTGAACATATGCATGACATGATGCCAGACCATGAGTCGCCCAATAGATGATGATATGCTCTTCGGCGATTTCCTCTAAAACGGTGCCCCCAAATTTTGCACATCGATGCTTTCTAATGCTCTTGTCCATCCTCAAGTAGTGTCATGAACTTCAACAAGGGATTTTCTATTGCTCTTGCCGAATGTAATAATCACGCTAGTACTAAATTTGCTAACCGATTATTGATTCTTGAGTCAAATTTAATTGAAATGATAGACATGTGGGACAAGAAACAATAGGAAATAAGTGATTTACAACTGAGAATTTGTGCTTTCATTTCCATATTGCAATTCAATGTTAGATCCTTGTGGAAAAATGACAGTGACAAAATTTTGGGTTCACTCTGGATGGAAACATTGGAGACTTTCTTCTTAAACCTGAAGAACAAGTTTTTGAAATTCTCCTATAAGAAGAAGAATATAACATTGGAGGTGCTACAATTGAGTAAGGTTCAAAAGCTCCATGATTAGAAGATCGTAAAGATATCTCAAAGGTGATCCTTCAGGATAATCAGAAGTCAATGCAAAAAATGCATAAGGAATTTGAGAAGGTTGTTGCTAATAAAGACAAATAAATTCTTTTTCTTAAGAATCATAGTCAAAACTTGATTGCACAGATTCAAAAGCAAAAAAGTGAAAAGAAGTCACAATAGAAAATCTTGGAGCAACTTGCCCACAAAGAATCAAATAAGGAAACAATGACTAATCGCGTTGAGTTAAAGAAGTGATCGGATGTAAAAGCACAGACATTGGAGATATGAACTGGTACATATCCAATCAACATAAAAAATAAAAAGGATGCTTGTATTGAAATCTTATCCCCAGAGGTATCAAAAGACAAAGTTGCTAAAGATAAGACACAAGGTACAAGGATACCTTATTTTCATCCTAATTATAGAAATCACCATATTGTTCAACAAACTAACCAAAGGAGAAATCAATATGAGAAGCTAAGGGAAGATCCTATCGCATTGAAGAAAAGCTCAATTGTAGAGTTTTATTTTTCCCAAATGAGAGAAGTTTTTTTTTTTAAGAAAAAACTGGGAGATTTATATTATCAAAAGTGGTGCGGCCGAAGTTCGCAATGTCTACAAGAGCTACTGCCATATTGGAATGAATTACATAGCAGAAATAACCAAAAACTATTGCCAGAGCTTAGTAGCCCAGATTCAAAAATCACGAACTTGATGAGCCACTTGTCCAAAAAAACTACATTCCATAAGCCCTTACAAGAAAATATTCTTATGAATTGGTGACATAGTAATAGACAAAACCAATACATGATTATGTTGGATTTCGAGCCCTGCATCTTGTCACCATTGGCTGGGATGCTGAAGGGGTCTTTTTCTTCTTTCCAACTACCATCCAACTTGCATTTAGAGATAGTGGGGTCGACGCAAGTCCTGCCATTCCCACATTTTCTGGATATGGAGGGTCTGATTTTTCTGTTGCTTCAGCTTCATCGGCTTCATCTACCCAACTTACCAAAGCAGTGGAGTTGAGGTGAACTTGTCTTTCTTTACCCAGATCTAGAGAAGTCAAATCCTCTTTTTTCTCGATCTTTCAAGGAGTTTCTTGTTGTGTTTCAGATTGCTCGATAATCTCTGGTGTGACCTTCTTGTCCTCTATTTCAGATTTTGAATCATCCAATGGAGGGCCCAAATATGGAGAGTCCACATTAGATAGAGCTATGCTGCGGGGGAGCCCCCCACTCGCCCTTCCGCTCGCCCCCGCTCCCGAACCACGCTCCCAAAGGGAGCTTTTTGCTCCTTGTTCAGGGAGCTTTTTGCTCCCTGCTTAGGGAGCTTTCGCTTCTTGAGTAGGGAGCTTTCACTCCCTGAGTGCTCCCTCCATTAAAATAATGCTCCCTAAGCACTCCCCTTCAATCCACACGTGTGAGGCAAGAGAGGGCATTTTTTTATAGTTTTGGGAGTGAGTGGGAACCAAGAAAAGGTTCTACAAGAGAGGAAAATGTATGGTTAGGGTTTCTAAGGGATTAAAACACTGACTCACTCCATTTTTCTCTCATTCTATTTCACATTTCGCTCATCTTTGCTTGGAGGGATTTGAGAGGGTTCTTGCTAGTTCTTGATGGGATTGAGGCAAGATTGAAGGAGAATGAAGGCAGATTTGAGAGCTTGGAAGGGATTGGAGAGCTTAGAAGGAATATTGAAGGCTTCCATAGGGAGATTGGAGAGCTTGGAAGAAATATTGAAGGCTGCCATTTGTGAGAGCTTAGAAGGGAGATTGAAGGCTACGATAGTCATATTCAACCACCAATGGAGAGCTAAAGAGGTAGGATCTTAAGCCCATTCTTGTTTCTTGTTTAAAAAAAAATCGATGTGTTGTAAACTAGTATATTATGCTATGTTGAATATTTGAATGTTTTCTTCTCCTACACTTTCCCATTTCTCTTCTATCATTCTATTGCAGGTAGCAATTTATCATCAAGGTTGAACAATCATGATGATGATGTCAATGTGGCATGTCATTTTGGTTCCAATTTTTATTTTGATTGTGGTGGTGGGAAGTTCACGTCGAAATAACCATGATAGTGACGAAGAAATAGAAGTGGACATCACAGACAAAGGAGAGGAGGATGAAGACAATGAAAATGGAAGGGGATGAACACAATGAAAATGATAGTTATGATCATGATCCCTAAAAATCCAAAGAGAAGTACACACCTCTGTGGAAGTATGTCACAAGGCTTGGGGAAGGGAAAGGGGGTGGAACCACAAAATTTACATGTAACCATTGTCATACAGAATACACAGGTTCCTATACCCGTGTGAGAAAGCATATGTGTGGGACTATGTACTAGGATGAAGGTAAGAGTATAAGAGTCAAAACTTATGTGAGCGTGCCACCTGAAGACATACTCAAACACTGAAGGGGAGAGGAGGTAGCACAAAACAAATCCAAAAGACCAAAGGTTGAACGTGAGAGTGCACAAAGAATGTTCACTGGTCGATGTGCGTCCCCTCATGCTAGTGCATTCTCGCCTTCGTCTTTAGGGCTTGAAACACTATCATATTTTTTTGACCCAGGTTGTAGAGATGACGTGGATGCAAAATATTTTAGGTTTTTTTATGCATGTGGTATACCATTCAATGTTCTTCGCTCACCATATTGGCATGAAATGGTACAAGTCATCATTGGTGCCCCTAAAGGATACATGAGCCCTGAGTATGACAAAGCTAGAACCTTGGGACTTGACAGGGAAAGAGCCAAAATCCAAGGTGCTCTAGGAAAATTTACAAATGATTGGAATCGACATCGGGTATCAATTGCATTTGATGGTTGGAAAATGTGAAAGGCAGGCCATTGATAAATATTCTTGGTGTGTCTAGTAGTGGTGTGGTCTTCCTTTCAATCCATGACTACTCAAATCGCTACAAGATAGGTATTAATATTCCAGATGCCTTGATTAAATCCATTCAAGAGATTGGGCCCTAGAATGTCATTCAAGTCATCACTAATAATGTTGTTAATTGTAAGGCAACATGAGCAATCATTGAGGATAGACACCCTAATATATTTTGGTCAGGATGGAGCCATGGTTTTAGAGCGCTTGGAAGCAGAACTTTTGGGTGATCATGATGGTGATCATATTCATGGAGAAGACATGCCAACCCTATCCACTAGCAACGTTTCAGATGCATCATTTTTTCCTTTATCTTCATAACGTTCATTCCAAATGCATCAATTTTTCCTTTTTCCTTTATCTTCACAACCCCATCCACTAAAACCATTGAAAGAATTAAAGAAGCCCCAAAAGAAATATATTTCTTTAGAAGTCAAGTCGGCCTACCAGAAAAAAATAAAGTAAATATATATATTCCAGAAAGGACAGGTCGACCCCACTAGAAAAGTTCATTGGTAGATTAGTATAAATAAGAGTGGACGCTAGCTCATTTACACACACTCTCTCCACTCTGTAGAAAAGGTGCAAGTCTAAGTGTCAGTTGCAGCTGCTGCAATCCAATGAAGGAAGGAAGGCGCAAGTCTGATTGGTGTATATCTCTTAGTCTTGGATAGGGTTTACATTCCTGAGTTCTCTCCATGTTGAGATAAGTATTGCTAGATTCTTTCTTATTGGTTTGCTCTAGTGAATAGAGCTTGTTCTTGGTTATTCTGTCTTGGTAAGGATATTCTCTATAAGAAGGTGTTGGGTTTTGTCCCCTTGTGAAGAAGGGTTTCCCATGATGAACTACTATGCTCTCCTCGAGGGTGGCACTTGAGGATGCCTATGGTTGGGTGGAAATGAAAGAGCATTGCCTATGGAGAAACGAGCAGACCCAATTTTTTGTAATTTGTGCATGGTTAATCTTCTTGAGATCCTGGTTATTTACTGCAGTTGTAAACTAGTCTAGAAATCAAGATGAGATCAGAGTGGGTCTTGAAGATGACCAATTGCATGAAAGCTAACGACTGTTAGAGCCCTGTTGCTGGCAGAAGAGAAGGGTCGAGCCCCTTAACAATCCTGTGATGAAGTTTAAGGGCTGTCGCATGCCTCTAAGACCTGGCCGAACCCCTGTTTAGGGTATTAACAACAAACCAAAGCCAGGAGTAGCCCTAATAGTGATGGCACAACAAGAAAGAAACTGACTTTCTTCACTTTCTTCTGAGATAAATTGCAGGTGTCTTTTCTGTGGCAGTTTGAAAGATTGTAGGGTGAATTCTGAGATGAATTACATGCATGATTTCAAAGGCATAATCAAGGTTGAGTTTAAGCCTAGTTTGCAGTATATTCCAGCGAATATATGACATAATTCTGAGGAATATTCTAGCACAAGTTTGGTATAGACTCTAGCTATTTTTAAATCGAGTCTGAGATCCATCCTTTATGAGAATTAAAGATCTGTTGTGAAGACTCCAAGTGTGATGAATCTGGGAGCATTTTCCAGTCTATAACTGAAGTTTACAAGCATTCAAAGACAAAAATTGTGACATCGTTTAAGGCCTGCCTCTAAGAGATCTTTTACTAAATTCAGAGATGGAAAAAGACAAGTTTTGAAGCCTGAACTAAGGCTAATTTGAGGCTACTCATTTGTGGATGAAGTTGCACCAGAACCGGATAATGCTACAAATTTCAAAGGTATGCACTTGTATATATATATTTTTATTTTGTATCATTATCACGATGGTGCCTGAAAGAGGAGGGACCTGTGTAGATTTCAAGGAATCTCAAATCAGTACTCTCAGAGGAGCACCGCACTCTCCCTGGTAAAGAAGACCCTAGGTTTGATTGTTTTAAATTGTCATGCCTCTAACATACATTTCTAGTACATTTGACTTGCTACATTACAAGTAGGTCTTCTAGTTGTGATAGCAATTTTTTTAATTGCTTTGAAGTTATACTAGGGATGTACTTGTTGATCTCCCTTCTAGGAGATATTCTTGTTTTGTTTGTTCTTGTTCCAGGAAGGTTATCTTGTTAAAGTCCATGGAGGTTTCCATGGAAATATTGTTGTTCTTGTTCCTTGTTCCGGGTAGGTTACCACGAAGGCAGGTCACCGGTGATAGCTCTGAGAGGGAGATATAGTGATCGTTGTAGAAGACAACTTTTGGATGATTTCTGGTTTGAGACATGAAGCAGTCTGACCGTAGTTTGTACAGATTGACAGTTCAACCAATTCAGACGATGATGCATGATTCTATCAGTTTGAATGAGTTATGACATAGGAGACTTGCTCATTTGCATTATAGATCTCTTCCCGTTCTAGGGAAGATGGTGACGGGGCTTCCACAGCTCCGTGCTGAGCATGATGGCATTTGCAAAGGTTGTGCTCTTGGCACAAATGCCAAGGGATCTTTTCCGAATAATGATAGTAGATCGAAAAGGATCTTGGTCTTTGTGCATTCAGATTTGTGTGGGCCTATGACAGTTGCTTCCTTGAGTGGATCTTGTCTCATGGATGAGACAATGGCAGTGACTGTGAAAGGTTGGTTACAGTGACAGGTTGGACACTTTAGGATATTTGGGTGTCCAGTTCACATTCACGTACCGAAGGATAAAAGGACGAAGTTAGACCTTTCAGTCAGGAAGGGTACATTTGTTGGGTACCGTGAATTGTCAAAGGCATATCAGATCTACATCCCAGGTCAGAGACAGATTGAGGTGAGTAGGGGTGTTTCCTTTGAGAAGGAGGTAGCCTTCAAGAGATCTAGAGGATCTCACATGCAGTTGACGGGAGCATCGATAAGTACAAAGCGAGATTTGTGGCCATATGATTCTCTGAGGTGAAGGAATAGACTATGAGGAGACCTTTGCTCCCGTGGCTCGATATACCTCCATTTGGACGATTATTGCACTTGCTTCAACCTTGGGTTGGAGATTACATCAGATGGACGCGAAGACAACTTTCCTCAGTGGTGAGATTGAGGAAAAGGTGTATATCGAGAAACCAAATGGTTTAGTGATTCATGGGAAGGAGTCCCATGTTTGCAGGTTTAAGAAGGCCCTGTATGGACTCAAGCAGGCTCCTTGTGCTTGGTATGCGAGGATTGATGGATACCTGATGAGTTTGGGTTTCAACAAGAGTGTTGCTGATTCCAACCTGTACTATAAGGTTGTTGATGGTGAGTCCCTGATTTTGATCCTGTACATTGATAATTTATGTCTCATCGGAGCAGAGCATCTCATTGCTTGGTGTAAGCATGAGTTGGCCTTTGAATTTGATATGAAGGATCTTGGCATGATGCATTACTTCTTGGGACTTGAGGTATGGCAGAGAACTAATGAGATCTTCCCGAGTCAGGGGAAGTACACAGTTGAGATCTTGAGGAGATTTGGGATATTGGACTGTAAGTCCATGACTACACTGATGGTGATGAATTTGAAGAAGCTGAGTGAGTCTTCTTCTGATTCAGAATTGATTGATCTGACCATATAACGACCACTGATTGGATCATTGATGTATCCGGTTAACACCAGACATGATATTTGCTATGCTGCGAGTGCACTTAGCCAGTTCATGAGTCAACCGAGGCAGATACATTGGGTGGCTGCGAAGCATGTGTTGAGATATTTGCGAGGAACAATTGGATATGGCCTAAGACATGCTTCCAGTGTTGACATGAGACTGCAGGGATAGCTGATTCAGACTGGGCAGGGAGCGCAGTTGACAGAAAGAGCACCACAGGGTGTTTCTTCAATTTTTTGGATTTGCCGTGGTTTCTTGGTGTAGCAGGAATTAAACTTCTGTGGCTTTGAGTACCACAAAAGATGAGTATATTGTAGTATGTATGGCAGTATGTGAAGCAGTGTGGCTTCAAAAGCTCCTTGCAGGATTTTTTGATAAGATACTAGATCCCACCATGACTTGTTACATTCGAGATATGATGCAGAGGAAGATAGTACTAGTGGAGTACCTTCCCACAGATGAGCAGATTGCAGATGTTCTCACCGAGCCTCTTGCCAAGTTGAAGTTCGAGTACTTTCGTGATAAACTGGGAGTGGAATTCCCCTCTTGTTAAGAGGGAGTATTGATGATTGTAGGTTCGTGAGACATTCTCCAGGTCTTCTCCCTAGAGTAGTGGGTTGGGTCGACCTGTGAGGATACTCTCCAGATATTCTCTCCAGGGCAGTGGACTGGGTCGATCTGCGAGTGTGTTGTGCCTTTTCCCCGTCTTCTCTGCAATGGACTGAGCTAGGTTGACCTATGATGGGTCTTCTCAGTTGTGCTGGGTTGGGTCGACCTGTGACGGGTATTCTCCCTAGGTGGATGGGCTGGGTCGATCTGTGGGGACGCCCCTGATCTTCTCCCCATATCAGTCTGGGTCGACTTGGAGAACGCTCTTTTGAGATGGAGTTGAGCATGACACTTGTCAGAGTAGTGACAAGTTGTCCTGGGGTGGCACCCAACGTCCCATGGGAGTAGACCATGTGGACACGTCCCTTGGGAGTTGACCAAGTGGACATGTCATGGGTGAGTAGGTCCTTGACAATGGACTACAGGCGAGTAGGTCGTAGTGCCACACTATGGGCAAGTAGGTCCTAGTGTATTCTAGTGGTGATGAGGCCCTAGAAAAGGTCCACATTGGTTGTAGCCATGTGTGACGTGATAATGCTACTAGTAGCATGGTCTTTGTGACCATGGCATGGTCGGAGGACCATGGCATAGCCTGCGAGGCTATGAGGACCAGAGGAAAATATCATGGAGAATACCTCCCTGGCTAAGAGGGAGTGTTGATGTTTCCGGTAGCTACGGGAGGTATTCATGTCCTGGATAACCTCTCTTATAGATGAAGGTGCCAAGACATCAAAGGAAAACCATTGAAATAATTAAAGAAGCCCAAAAAGAAATATATAGCTCTAGAAGTCAAGCTGGCCTGCCAGAAAATGATAAAGTAAATATATATATTCCAGAAAGGACAGGTCGGCCCCACTGGAAAAGTTCATTGGCAGATTAGTATAAATAAGAGTGGACGTTAGCTCATTTACACACTCTCTCCACTCTGCAGAAAAGGCGCAAGTCTAAGTGTGAGTTGTAGTTGCTGCAATCCAATGAAGGAAGGAAGGCGCAAGTCTAAGTGTGAGTTGTAGCTCTGCAATCCAATGAAGGAAGGAAGGCGCAAGTCTGGTTGGGGTATATCTCTCAGTCTTGGTGGTGCGCTAGAGGTGGACTAGTGCTCTAGTACTCTGGCTAGGGTTTACATTGCTGAGTTCTCTCCATGTTAAGGTAAGTTGTTATGAACATAAAATATACATAAATAGATATTCATAACATAATAATAGTTAATAAATAATAATCAAAATTTAAAAAGGGCAAATCCAAAGTTTTTAAAGGAATTACAAGAAGTGAAACGTTATACAAGGTTCAAAAGGTTCTAAATTTTCAAAGAGGCCATTGAAGAATTTATATAAGGGTATTATTTAATCCTTCAAAAAAAAGGGGTGGTTTTCTAAGCTTCATAATCAAGTATTATTATTGCAAAACTTTGACGAAACGGATGGAGTCCTAAAATATATATATATATATATATATATATATATATAATTTTTTAAAAAAGGATTGAAAAGGAATCCATACAAAGTCAAATAATGGCCATATTCAATAGAATGCTTACGTGGACAGATCACTACAAACATCGAAGGTTATATCATCATGTTTCGTCGAGAGTCGCAATTACAAGCACAGAAGATTTGAGAAGACATCGTGTGCTAGAACAAAAGTTCAAAGGGAAGCCTTTCGGTGATTATGCTTTGAGGACAAAGCATTTTTAAGGGGAAGGCAATGTTATGAACATAAAATATACATAAATAGATATTCATAACATAATAATAGTTAATAAATAATAATTATTAATAATGAAAGGTCATGACATGACTATTGGTAAAGGGCACCCCTGCGTGGGTATATAAGCAGGCCCTCATTCTCAATTGTAATCATCTCATATTTTTCATATACATTTATATATATTAATTATTGTTCTTATGGATATCTTTATATTCCAAATATTTTGGATAATCCTTGTGTGAGCGAACTTTGTTCGTCTCATAAGTATTGATGGATTCTTTCTTATTGGTTTGCTCTAGTGAATAGATCTTGTTCTTGGTTATTCTGCCTTGGCAAGGATATTCTCTATAAGAAGGCGTTGGTTTTTCTCCCCTTGTGAAGAAGGGTTTCCCAGGATGAACTAGTATGCTCTGCTTGGGGGTGGCACTTGAGGATGCCTATGGTTGGGTGGCAATGAAAGAGGATTGCCTATGGAGAAATGAGAAGACCCAATTTTTTGTAATTTTTCTTGGTTAATCTTCTTGACATCCTGATTATTTATTGAAGTCGTAAACTAGTCTAGAAATCAACACTATATGTGTACTAAATGGTTGATTCTTTAATCATCATCACTAATCAATTAGTTAAATGATCTTATATCTATGTTTCCATGTTTTTTTCAATTGATTCGCCATTCTGCATGCTTTTTTATATATATGCATCAAAAAATATATTTTTTTATGTATTATATAAAAACCGCTCCCGCTCGGAAATTTTTGAAAATTGTCGCTCCCTCTCTTGCTTCCCGCTTCCGCTCCCCGCTCCTTACAACCTTGGGATGTGTTATCACACAAACTGTAGGTTGGGACAAGCCCGACCCAATCCACAAGATGGCGATAACAGAGGGGGAGTTTACCCACTGTCACCTCAAATAAACCCTCCCCTCGCTTTAATGAAGGAGAAATCCAACACAAGGGGGAAATCCCTAGTGACCCTAGGGGGAAATGAGATGGAAAGTGAGACTATGGAAGTGATGCCCTTATAGGTCAAGATACAGTTGAATTTTAATGCTTAGCTCATGCACATGTGGTTTATTTCAATTTAGCATGTACTTGAACCATAAACAATGGAACAATACCATACACAATTGCTGCAGTAACCAAGATCACAAGAAGAATAACCATGCACAAGAACACAAGAGTTTATCCTGGGAAAACCCTTCTCAATCAAGGGAAAAACCCAACAATCCTTTGCTATAGAGTCAAGAGAAGATCCCCCACACCATGAATCCT
Source organism: Picea engelmannii (assembly GCA_009831015.1). Lineage (NCBI taxonomy): Eukaryota > Viridiplantae > Streptophyta > Pinopsida > Pinales > Pinaceae > Picea > Picea engelmannii. Next base: position 1,152,986 of record ML776576.1, on the reverse strand, counting down.
AGAGCAGACAAGAGGGTGCTCTTTGACCTATAAACTTGCGCCTAAGAGAAGTGCACACTTCAGTCGTACAACTTGTCTTGAGAGAATGTTACAGGTGTGAGAGTGAGTGAGATCCAAAATGGGGATCTACTCCTATTTATACAAGACCTATCACATCAAAAAGATGTGTCTATTGGCATAATGGGGCCGATGTCTTCAACTGAATTATATAATTAATCATTACATAATATTCATTATGTTTTACATGGTGGGGCTGACTTGTACCCTTTATAACACAAATTAGGGTTACAACAAATCTTACTCTCATACAATATAGCAAGGGATCCACACATCCTCTAGTGCTCAACCACTAGGGACACGTCCACCTGTGCTCAGCCACATGGACGTCACTCTCAACAGATCAACTCAACTAAGTCCGTAGGAGTACCATTTGGAGAGCCATCTCATGTTGACTCAAGTAAGTCCATAGGAGTCAGACAGGAGACCATCTCAATTCGTCTCAACTTAGTCCAAAGGAGCATGACAAGAGACCACACGTCATCTCAACTCAGTCCAGAGGAGTATGACACACCCATTACATGGGATCTCTCACAAACGTCTCAACTCAATACAGAGGAGAACGGTCTGGAGAATGTCTCATGAAGCGGCAATCAACAAAAGATATTAGGTGGAAGATGGCTTGGAAATGAGTCTCAGAAGTGATCAATGGTTGCCAAGCGCTGGAGTATCTGCAGAAGATGATTGTACCTGCCCAAGACGCAAGAAAAACGAGATGCAAGCCCAACAATATAATGGACAAGCAAGTGAAGCTTGCTGTCCCAATTAGCAGCAATATATAATGATATAAATCAGCAATGAAATAAATGGAGTAGCTGCTAAACAAGTCACTAAAAGTCCAAGTAAATATGCAAGAGACCAACTGGCATCTACTAGTGAAACTCAGGTATGATAGCACAAGACTTTGGCAACAATTAAAGGCTGTCTGATATAAGTATTAAAGAGATATTTCTGCAGCCTTATGGATGTAGCAAACAAGTGTTGCTACAGAAAATTCCAATCAACAAAAATAGCAAGTAAACCACCCAAAAGAAGCACAATAACTAGTAGATTAACTTGACAACTTTCAATCAAAATTTGACAATTAGAACATGAGAAAAATTACAAAGTAGGAAGTGATTTTCTGCAGCCCTAATGGCTGTAGATTAAAGTTGTTACAACAACAATAAATCCTTGGAGAAACAAGACACCCTAGTGGCCTTGACAAGTCTTAAGCATGTAGGAAAGATTCCAACCTAAACAATTTCGATATCTCGTGATTCTACGTATTCCAATTCAATCATTTTATTTCTCCAATGCAGGAGATTAGTGGCTTTAGCTATTGAGTTATGGAGTCTTTAAAAAAGGAAAGAACTAGTTGTGCTACTTCCTTAGGGTTGTAAGCTCTTCTATTCCCCAAGGAAGGCAATACTAGCTAAGAAAAACCCTAGGAGGGTGTAAACCATTTTATTCCTCCTAGTATTCCTTTGTGCAACAAATTATTTCAAGACAATTATGATGGGCTTAGTGGAGTTGTATGCCCTTATATTCCCCAAGAGCTTATCAAATTAATCTTGTGACCAAGAAAATACGTAATAACACGAAAGATTCCTTACCTAGTCCAAGCATTATCAAGATAAACTCCTTTTAACCAAGAAAATCCACCATAAAAGCAAGAAATAGCTTCCAAAAAAAAGATAGCGCCTTCTTCATCCAACAACCAAAGAAAACCATAGCAAGAGATAGTAGCAAAAGAGACAGAAAAAAATGGCCAAGTAGGTCGCAAATTTCAGCCAAGAATCCTCTCCAAGATGGGAGATTTATGATAAATGACAAAAGTTTGATCTCTATTTATACTAATCCTTTAAAAAGTGTTTTTCCACTTAGCTTTAGGTTAAACAACAAAGTAAGGGGTCAACAACCCTTACTTTGCCCCTTTACAATTTTAAATTTGATTTTTCACATAAGAAACCCTAAAATAAACATGACGCTACCCTTCCAGGGAAACGATTTGGCATCAAGAAGAGGACGTTGGGCTTGAAGATGACACGTTGGGCCTCCAAAGGCCTTCTCCTCAAGTGCTATGGTCTTCTTTATCAAGTCAAGGTATTTTTCTCCATCAAAATATGCTAATTGTCAACCAACATCACCACCACCAAAAACCCTAGCTCATGCATGACGTCACCCCCAAAATGTGGTGTTTTAGCCTGCAAAGGCAGGTCGTTGGGGTGATGAAGGGCTAGGAAGGGTCCTTCAAGGTGCTTCTCAAGCCTCCAAAGTCTGTCATCATTGTCTAGTGCGTGGGACATGGTATCCAACCTGTGGGCTTCAAGCCCCAAGGAAGCCCAAGCTAGGTTTTTCCTTCCAAACCTGTCCACCAGGCAAGGTCCTGCAAAGACAATGAATACACCCTCCAAGGATATCAATTCAAATGTATCATGATAAGTAAATCAAGTCAATAAAAGCGCCACCTAAGCATGTGCATCAAAAACCACCTCATCAAACTAAGCAAGTGCTTAAGGACCCTATGCAATTTGCCAAGTTTAGGTATGGGAGGGTTGACAAGGTGACCTATTGTGTGAATCGTTCCCGAAGTCAAGGAGTGTTTCCCAGGTGAACCCCGTTCTAAGACATGTGGAGAAGATGATACGAATGGGGTGAAGACTCTTGGGCATGGGGTTCATGACATACAAGGGATCATAGTGTCTCATTTATGGGTTACTTTGTAGAGGGCGTGCTACATCTTCATTTTCAATGCATCCTTTTTCCAAGCCCATTTATTGCCACTAGTTAATTAAGGTCCAAACACTGGGTACTCCCTATGGTGAATCGATTAGCTTGGGGGGCAATACGAAAGTGTCACCTGAAGGGAGAAATACATATGGTGCCATGGGGGTATAGTCTATCTTGTAACATACCTTGTATAAATCCCTCAACAAGTGGGACATTTATATTTATGTGTTTTCTTTTGCAGGTCTTTGATTTTTTAAGAGAAACATTTCATTGTTCTCAAGACCTCTTTGGGCGAGCATCTGGAAGGTTTATAATATGACTTTTATCTTTTGCCAGCTACATTCCCCTTTGGGTTTTCAGCTCCTTCTTCCCATGAAACGAGGGACAACCCCTTATTGGGTCAGTACACCTGAAAATCCCAAAAGATAGGGAGATGGGGGAATGATGTGTGGAAATTGACAAGTATGGTCGGGAATGGCACGATGACTCGTCAAGGGGACCTCCCAATAGCAAACCCATCCCTAAGGGTGATCACTTACTAGGGCACAATGTCAACCACCAAGGTGAAACAAGGCAACGAACATAATTTCCAAGCAAACATTACGTAATCAAAAGCAATTTTAAATGCAACAAACTCAAATGCCTCAAATATTGAAATGACACTCAACATAATACCTGGCTTGTACCTCATGGAGCAAGACCCAATGTCTTTCGGAAGTAAGTTGGTGTGTGGATACCCTCATGATGAACCTGAGAATTGTGGTGATGCAGGCCTCTATCTGTGCAAGTGGACGTTGCTGGTCAATATGTCTATTGGTACTCCATGTTTGCAACTTGAGGGCCTCGAGACATCATCTCCTTAGTTATCCCTAGGAATTGGGGATAACATGATGTAGCGTCATTGGTCTTCAATGGAGCCTCTATCGGCTCCTTCTCGAGAGGGTCAGCATCTTAAGAGGGGGTGGGGGAAATATTAGAGAATGGAAATAATCTGATGATCAATGTTGGAGCCAACCCACCAGGTTGATTTGTGTTGCTTTCGAGTTTTCTTAGGACCTATTGACCACCTATTTCGACTAGGGGTCAACTCCATGTACCATGAAGTTGTGTACCTTGGGGTACAACCTTTTTTTTGAAGACTTTTGGTTCTACAAGGCAATTTTTTCCCCCAACACGTCTTTTTGTAATCGGAATGTCCTCTCTCCTGCATGGGACAATAATGTAATAGATCAACATGAGTCATATTTTAGTTAGTTGCATAGGACTTTATCATTAGGGAAGTCCTTTCATCGAGTGTTTTTTATCCTCAGGTAATTTTTAATTACCCTTGAGTTTTTCACTCACAATAATCCTCCAAAGTGGTGAAAGACGTTCTAATAATTGAGCCCAAATGATGACTATAGTCTAGGAATGTTGTAAATGACCATGCTAAACATCTCCTAGAGTCTTGTGGAATTTGGTCGAGTCTTAGTAGTTTTTTTTAATTTATTAAAATTATCCATTTAATGGTAATTTTAATTAAATTGGATGTAAAAATGTAAAAATTTGGTCCTAGGGGATTTTGATAGGGGTATGGATACTCAAAAGAAATGGCAAGAGACCCCCTACACCCTTGGACCAAGTTTCAGCTCAATTGGACAAGTTTTGGTAGGTCATTGTCCATGAGAAGTCCAAGTGGAGGTGACAATGGGTTTGGAATTAGGTATTGTGTCTCCAAGGACCGATCCAGGTGGATATCAGTGGCCAACCACCTTTTCCAACTTGCTCAAAACAATTTTATGGCAATTTTGGCAATTTACTATTTTTAGTAGTTTTAACTTCCGAAGCCATTTTGAGGGCCTAAATGAAGGTTTTTCGGGATCGAGCTTCTCAATGATAGCCGAAGGCTCTGATTGAGCCCCCAAAATGAATCTCCTCGATGATACCTTTCCAATAGGCTATCGTGTGCCTAAAATGAAGATTGTATGCAAAAGTTACGACCCGAGAAGTTGATGTACTAACTAACCCAAATGGGGCCCACATGAGTTTTGGCGCTTCATCCCCTAGGGTTAGGTTTTTGGATATCTAGGGTTTTTGACATTCTTGTTTATTGTGAAAAGGCCTTCAGAGCCTCATTGTAATCATCTTCTTGCGAATGAGCGCAACCGTCACGTCTCTTCTCAGAGATAAGCTGCCACCATTCCAGCAAGCTTGTTTTCCGTAGCATTTTACAGTCTCAACTTATTTCCTTATTGAATAGAAAACCAGTTTTACTGTATCTCTGTTATTTTGTGTTAATCATCTTTTAATAATTTGTGTTCATTTCGTTTTGCTCATAAAATCCGGATCAGTGGTATCAAAGCGGTCTGCTCCTTGTCTTCTTAATGCATGTCCCCAACAAGGTTAGGGTACAAAGAATTGGGTCTCGAGCTTGTTTCTCTCGAGGAAAAAAGCTCTCGCACGCCCAAGCGACCTCTCATGGCAGGAGAAAAGAAAGATGACAGGACAAGAGATCCTTTCAAAATGTTGCTTAAGGAAGCCCTCACGCAACAGAGGAACGAGATGATGGATAGTTTCGCGCAAATCCTTCGTCGACTACCAACAGGTGACGCATCTTCCTCGAGCAGAGGCGCCGCCCCCATCAAGTTACAAATCAACTTCGATATTCCTATATTTGAAGGTCAGATAGGACACAAATGTTGTAGACAAGTGGTTGAATCTATTAGAAGGGTATTTTTTTGTCCATAACTTTTCGAATAGAGAAAATATTACTTTTGCACTCCTCAAAGCCGTTCCCCATGTCAAAGATTGGTGAGAAACTTTCTGTGAGCAAAAGGAAACAGAGGAACCCTCATTATTACAGTCACGACCACCTGGGAATCCTTCAGGGATGCTATTAAGGAACAATACTACCTTGTCGGAAGTTATGACGACTTGTATACCAAATGGACCACACTGCGGCAAGAAAGAGACCAAGCAGTGCTAGAGTTCACAAATATCTTCCATACCTTGCACAACAAGTTGTGTATCAAAGATTTAGAGCGACATCTGGTGCTCAAGTATAGCGGTGCTCTGCATAGATACATCTAGACCGAAGTGAAATTTCTGGACATCTCGTCCTTGGGCACGGCCTATCGATATGCCGTCAAAATCGAGCAGAAACTCATACGAAAGACGCGGCAATTTGGGCCTGGGAACCCCTCACAGCAAAAGCCAGGAAGGGGTGACCCCAACCCACAAAACAAAGGACAAAGCAAAGATAGTATCAGGACAACCAGTCCAAGCCGCAAGCAAAGGACACTGGAAAGACAAAGAAAGATACCGAGAAGTGGTGCGACTTCCATAAGAGCCCTTGGCATAACACTGCTGACTGTCGCTCAAAGCAGTTTCTGGTGGTCGAAGTGAAAGGCACTGAATCAGGTGCGGGTTTTGACTCTGAGTCAGAACCAGAAAGGGGAAGACAAATCATTGACGCGGAACCCAGTGCCACCATTGCTACCACCAAGCTCCATCCTGGTGAACTAGATGAGCCAGAAGAAGGCGAGCGCCTCTTCCATTCACAGATGTGGGTAAAAGACACCTCGCTGGACTTTATCGTTGATAGTGGTAGCCAAAAGAACCTCATCTTAGCAGAGCTCGTCAAGCAACTGGCCCTGTCGATAACACCGCACCCACAACCCTACAACATTGGATGGCTCCGCCAAGGAAGCGATCTCTGCGTCAGCCAACAGTGTTGACTATCGTACAACATCAAGCCCTTCAAAGACTAGGTATTGTGTGATGTTGCTTCTCTCGAAGTTTATAATGTTCTTTTGGGCCAGCCTTATATATGGAAACATCAAGTTGTATATGAGTCTAGGCCTCGTAGTGTTATTATTACTTTGAACAGGAACTTGTACAGGATACCCGAGGCAATCCCTCCTAGTGCTATTTCCTTGATCTTTGCCAAGCAATGCAGGAAGGTCATCTCTCAGACCGAGAAATTTGTCTTCTTCGTGATTCGCTCTCAGAGTGAGCGAAAGATCACAGCCACATCCTGGGCCTCCGCGGTCGATCTCTCCACACAACAGAAGCAAGTGGATAAGGTCGTGGAAGAATACTTAGATATCTTCTCCTCTCCTACAGGGGTACCTATGCACTGCCAGGTCAAGCATCCCATCGATTTGACCCAAGGCACACCGCTACCCAATGGGACAGTCTACCGTCGCTCTCTGTTAGAAAACAAGGAGATCCAAAAACTGCTCCAAAAGGGGCTCATACGTCCTAGCTCATCGCCTTGTGGGAGCCCAATCGTGCTGGTGCAGAAGAAAGACGGGACATGGCGAGTCTGCATTGATTACCGGGCCTTGAATTAAATCACAATCCGAAACCGGTACTCGATTCCCCGAATCGACGACCTCCTTGATCAACTCAAGGGGGCCAAAATACTTCAGTAAGATTGGGGTATTTGGTCTGGGACCAGTCACCAAACAGTTAGTGCCATGGCAAAAGACCCTTGTTAGGGCCCCCAGTATATGACTGGGGTTCTTGGTTTGGGACCAAGCAGTAAAGACCCCTGAGAGGGCCCCGATATATTACTTGGGTTCTTGGTCTGGGACCAAGCAGTTAAAGCCCCTATATATGTCTAGGACCCCTGGACATGGTCCAGGGTACCCATGCTTGGGGCGTGGGTTGATCCTTGGTCTTGTACCTTGGTGGATAAGACCCCAGAAAAGTTCTGGGGCAACTTGATCCTTGATCAGGTATTTTGTTGGTGTATGACCCTCCTTGAAGGAGGACATGACCACATGAGGGATGTATCKCATATGAAATGTTGATAAAGTAAATAAGGTCTCCTTGAACATGAATGGACAAGTATTGCCACCAAGCTACCCCACCTAAACCCTCCTTTACCCATGCTTGTGTTGGTTTGGGGTTTTTGTTTTTGTCTTAAGGGTTAAAGTAAAGTTTAAATTAAAATGTTAATTATAACATGTTTAAATTAATTAATTTAAACATGTTATTTTTAATAATAATTATTTTAATTTAATTTCTTTTATTTTTTCCCTAGCCTAAACTATAAATAAGCCTACCCTCTACCCTTCACAACATACTTTTATTTTATTGAGCATATAAGGTGGGCGGATCCTCTCTCTTTGTTGCGGCCCTCTTCTCATTTGCTGTTGGAGTACTTTTTGAAGTTGCTGCGACCCCTTTGTGGTAACTGTTGCTGAGTTTTGTGTGGTGGCTCGACCCTTCTCTACTGTCCCTCTTTGCTCAGCTTGAAGACTGTTGATGTCTGTTCCCTGTGGGTGAGGATCCGTGGCTCCTTTAAGCTGCAATTTCTAGGCTTGTTTTGTTGTGTCAATTTATGAGCTGAGAAGTGTAGCTACCGTCACCTTTTATAGGAAGGCTAGACTCCTCCTTAAGCTTCCGCTACCTCTCTCCTATGCAGATCTGTCCCTCAAAGTGAGCCGCAGCCCCTCTACTGATTTGTTAAGGCTGTCGTACCTATCAGTGTGCATGAGGATTTGATCTTAGAAACTGTGCATGAGGGTTTGATCACAGAAACTGTGTATGGGGGTTTGATTATAGAAATTTCCTGTGTGAAGTCTAAGTGGCTTTTCCTCTTGGTGGCAAGAAAGTCTATTCTTCTCTTGGCAAGAGATCCAACCTATATGGTTGATCTATGACTCTGAATTTTGTCCGAGCATAATTACAAATGGTATTGCATCTCTTGTGTGTGGCTGTGACTCCTTCAGAGGTAAGACTTCAAGGCAAGGTAAGTTATCTATTCAGTTTACCATTATCAGATCTGGATTTTGTTTTGAGTTTTGTTTTGATCTGTCTAGATATATATATCAGCATTGAATGTTATAGGTTATCAGATCTGGACTGTATCTTGAGTTTGGTTCTTACTCTTTGTTTCAGAAGTTGTTATATTGCTCATAATCAGATTTGAATTCTTTTTGAGTTTAGATTTGTATGAGAATTTCACCAGCATTATAGATCAAAATTGATGTTTATTCTAGATCTACTTTTTAGCTTTATCTAACCTAGCTTAGATCTGAGCACACATGTTTGTTTTCTCTGTTCAAGCTGTGTAGATTTGTTTTCTGAATATAAGACCTAGTTGTTATTCTCACTGAAATTTAAAAGGACATTTCTATTCTGCTTTATTGCCCTAATTTTAACATGGTATCAGAGCTAAGGGTGTGAAAAGAGATCAAGGATCTAATCTTGAGCCTACACAGATCCACTTTGTTAGGGTTGTTTTGCAGAGATCAGTCATTTAAACTAACTCAGATCTAAGCATGGCTTCTTCTTCAGTTAAAGATGAAGACAGACTTGTAGGGGCTGCAAACTTTAATGCTTGGAAATACAGAATAATAATCATTCTAGAAGAGAATGATCTAGAAGATTTTATCTCTAGAGAGATTGAAGAACCTACCACAAACACAACTAGGGTAGCATATAAAAGGAAACAAACCAAGGCTAAAAGAATCATTTTTTATTCTATCAAGGACAACATGATGCCCATCATTAGTCATCTAAGGACTGCCAAAGATTGTTTTGATGCTTTGGCAAACCTCTATGAGAAGAAGGCACCTACTCATAAAAGAATTTTGAAGAAACAATTAGTTACTTTGAAAATGGGAAATGATGATACAGTTGCCGCCTTCTTCTCCAAAATTGCTCAAACCAAAGATCAACTTATTGCAATAGGAGTTCCTGTAGATGATGATGACCTTGTTCAAACAACTTTTGATGGATTTCCTGATGCTTGGGGAGTTTTTCTTGCATCCGTGAATGGAAGAGAATCCCAACCTAATTTTGAAAGGTTGTGGCAGGACTGCTTAGAAGAAGAAGGAAGACTAAACAACAGAAATGACTATCCAATTTTGAAAGATCATGCCCTTGCAGCAAAGACCAAGAAATGGAAGAAGTTCCCTAAGTCAAAAGGCAAAGGTAAGAAACCCCAAGGTAAGCTTTCTCATCTCAATCCTCATTTTTCTAAAGTTAAATGCTTTAACTGCGATAAGCTAGGACAACAGAAAAGAAGAGGAAGATTTCAAGCCTTAGTTGCCACTGAAGAGACTAAACCCCAAGAGGAGCCTCAAAGAAGACAAACCAGATCTGTCACCAAAGAGCAAGAACAACATAAGGAATATTATCTCATCTCAGCTCTTTCCAACACTATCACCAAGTCAGAGGAGATTTGGCTAATAGACAACGGTGCTTCCAGACACATGACAAGCTTCAAACAAAACCTTACAAACTATCAAGACAAGAAATACAAGGCAAAGGTTGAACTAGGTAATGATGGCACCTATGACATAAAAGATTTTGGTTCTACCTCTTTCCAGTTTCACTCAGGTAATATCTTTCACATTGATGAAATTCTTTATGTACCTGGTCTAAAGAAAAATTTAATCTATGTTCCAGTTTTAGAAAGTAAAGGTTATTCAGTAGCTTTCTCCAAAGGAAAGACCCTCTTGTGGTTCTCAAATGAAGATTTAAGTACTGCTATAACCATTGGAACTCGTGAGAGTGGACTTTATAAGTTTTCAAGTCACGTTGTTCAAGCTCTAGTTCATGAGACGATCAATCCCTGCGAGCTTTGGCACAAGAGACTTGGACATCTCAACTACAATGCACTCCTAGGTTTGCAAAAGATGGTGACAGGTATGCCAGTATTCTCTGTTGAGCATGATAGTGTTTGTAAGGGTTGTTCACTTGGTAAGAACATAAAGAAACCCTATCCTCTCAGTAACAGAAAATCAAATGGAATTTTGGATCTAATTCATTCTGACCTTTGTGGGCCCATGTCTGCACCCTCTATGAATGGTTGTATTTATTATATCATTTTTATTGATGACTGTTCGCGTAAAACTTGGATTTATTTCTTAAAAACTAAAGATGAATCTTTTAGCAGATTTCAAGATTTCAAGAATCTTGTTGAAAATCAAATTGGAAGACACATCCGAGTTTTCAGAACAGATAACGGTAAAGAATTTGACTCCTTCAAATACGATGAACTCTGTCGAGCCTCTGGAATTAAGAGGGAGCTAACTGTACCATACAACCCTCAACAGAATGGGGTTGTTGAAAGAAAGAGTAGAACTATCTGTGAAGCAACCAAGGCTATGATGCATGATCAAAACTTACCTCTATCACTTTGGGCTGAGGCTACCAGTACTGCAGTCTACATTCAGAATAGATGTCCTCACAAAGCCCTTGAAGCGAAAACTCCTGAAGAAGTTTTCACCGGATGTAAGCCCTCAGTTGATCATTTAAGAATCTTTGGCAGCCCAGTTTATATACACATTCCGAAAGAGAAGAGGACTAAACTAGAGCCCTCCGGTAAGAAATGAACTTTTGTGGGATATAGTGTTTCCTCAAAAGCTTACAGGATTTATATCGTTGGCCAAAATTTCATCGAAGTAAGCAGAGACGTGACTTTTCATGAAGAAACAACTTTTCGTCGGGCCAGAGAACTTCCATGTGATTCAGAGGAGCAGGAAGCTCCACCACTGGATCCTTTAGACTCTTCTCTTCCAGATGAACAGAGGGAGGAAACCTCAGAACTTCCAGTGGACTCCTCAAGGGATATCATTGAGTTTCCAATGGAGATACCTCCTACTAAAAGGAAACCAGGTTGGTGTCGGGAAATATTGAAAGAAGCAAAAAAACATTCAGCTCCTAAGGGCACCTTCAGAGAAAGCAAGAAACTAGATAAGTACTCCGGTCTCATAGCTTATTTAAATACTGTAATTGATTTAGAACCTTCCACATTTGTTGAAGCCTCCAAACATCAAGTGTGGAAAGATGCTATGAATGAAGAATATGATTCTATTTTAAAGAATGATGTATGGACCGTAGTTCCTAGACCTCATGGCAAA
>ML776576.1:1043273-1103541 GCA_009831015.1 Picea engelmannii | reverse complement strand
AGACGATCGTTTTGAGCCATATAGCGGCAGATTCCGTTGGTGGAATCCTTTTGGGCGCATCCAGTGCTCTAGGAGGGGCGCAAACCCCCCAGGGGTCCAGATCCAGTGCCTTAGAGACCAGATCCGAGATCCGACACTCATCCATTTCAGTCTAGAGGCCATGGCGCTTCTATTGGAGCAGTTTCCGGCGCATTTCGACGGTCCATTCTTCTAGACGAGTTTTCCCAGCTGGTAGCGGTTACCGTATTTCTCCGGAACCGCATATTTTTGACGATCTATCCGTGCATGCATCAGATCTGCCATCATCTTCTGATCACAGGTATTTTTATGTTATTTGATTGTATTCCAGTACTAATCCATGAGATCTGACTGACGTTTATATTCTATATTTCCAGTAGGCTATTGTATTTCCATGCTCGAACCGTTATTTTACATGATATTGGGCAGTTGGTGTTCTCTACTTTTGCATGCATCCTTTATATGTTGTTTAAACCTTAAATATGCAACATGCACATGCAATGACCAACATGCACATGCTAACATGCACATGCAATAACCATTAAGATCTCAAACATACAACTGAAATGCATCCAGAAACCCCCAGTGTATCAGATCTGCAATACAGAATAGTAGATCAGTAGCAAATATCTCGATCGGCGGAATCAGGGATATTTCAATTTTTATGAAATTTCACTAACATAGTTTGTCCACATAATTTTAGGGTAGACCACAAGATTATGTAATGTCCCCCACCTCTTGATGAAGAGGTCTGGGAAGACTTAGTGGTCTAGGCATCCCCACTAGACCATAGTCTCACATAGCATGGGGAAAAGTCAACCAAAGTAATGTTATATTTTAAAGTTGACTTAAGGCAAAAGGTAAAAAGAGCAAAGAAATAACTCAATGAAGAATTAGAGCGTTGGAGGTTGAGTTGGGGTTAAACCTAGGGTTAAACTAACTCAACAGGGAAACATAAAAGAAGTATAAAGGAGAGGCTAGGGCGCACCATTCATTCATCTTGGATATTTGGTATTTTCCTTGTTGATGCTCTTGAGCATACAATTTTGAGGGTTTTGAGATTACAAACCCTGGAGAGCAACTCAGTGGTGAAAGATTCCACTCACTTGTTCCAAGCTTGGTCTCGGGGATGAAACACTCCACCCACACCATTCTACATTCATCATCTATTCAGGAGGACAGTAGGTTAGAGTTTTCCAGCAAGGGTGCACCATTGGTTGAAGAACATTTCGATCCAGCTTATTGGGAGAGCTTCGGGAGATTTCAGCATTAGGGTTTTTCTTGCAGGATCTTACTCATCAGTGTGGAGGCTTTCTTGAGGAGTTACTACGTCCAGATCATTATTTGTAGGTTGGGACGGTTTTAGAGGAGAGAGGACGTCTTGGTGATTCAATAATTCTTAGATCTAGGAGGCTCTATCTTAGATCTAATCTTGAAACTTCTCTCGGGGGTTTGTGACTGCCCGATCTATCATCCTAGAGAGTTTCGGGTGATTCAGAGGCCTCATTCAGCCAGGCCGAATTGTTGACCATATTCAGGGTTTCAGGAGGGTCGTACCAGTTTAGGGTTTCAACAGTTGGAGGTGGAGGAATCAATATTTGGGCCCCATACTTCAGGAGGGGGTTATCTTTGTCCCGATCTATCACTTGGTGGAGTTTGGTAGCATTTGGGAGTCTGCATCTTCAGGAGGGATGAACCCTTGGTCTTCACAGTCTTCAGCAGGATGTACCAGCAGCTTGACGGTTAGGCCAAACCCTAGCTTTTGTATTGAAGTGTTCATCTTGCATTTCAACCTTTGGGAGGCTTATCTTGTATTTCCGGGAGTGTTTTGTAGCAGCTCATATCCTTGTCTTGAATCCATCTGAAGCTATTCTAGATCTGCTTCTATATTGTATCAGGTGCTTGCTTTCTTATAATAAAAGATCAGATCTTTGTTTGTGGTTCCATATCTTGTGTATTGTTGAGATCTTTATGTGTTGAGTGCATCTTGAATAAACTGTGACTGAATAACTGAAATAAAACCTAAGGCCGAAATATCAGTGGCCAACCTGCATACACAACAGTAAAACAATTAAGTCAGGAGTAAGTTAGTGTTCCTAAGCGAAAAAATTGGCTTGGGAACATTACAGTGGTATTAGAGCTCTGATCCTCCCATCCTGTGAGGATTAGTGCATGCAGAGGTACAATGGTATCTATATGGGCCGAAGAAAGAAACATGCAAGCGATACAGAGGCTGAGATGAGTGGTTCGGGCGATGACGGTGAGCCCCAGGGCTTGGCTTTCTTAGCACAAGAGTTCAATAAATCCATAAACCAAACATAAAGTAAATTGGGCATCCACTTGCAGGAGAACTATGATGCAAACCACAGAGGACAACCGAAATCACTGAGACCTTGAAGAAGGTAGATGAGAACCTGAGGAAGGTGGATGAGAATCAATCAAGGATAGTCGAGATGTTGATGCAGATGACTGACAAGGGGAAAGGTCCAGAGACGTATGAAAACAGGGAGACTGGTGGATCACACGGTGGAAACAGGTATAGTCCAGAACATGTTCCCTATCATTAGTCAGAGGGAAGCCATGGAGGGAGCAATCCACATAGACAGATGGGTAGCAGGGCTACCCCTAGACTATACTTACCCATGTTCACAGATGAACAGGCACATCATGAACAGGTGGATGAATTTGTTGAGCTTATGGCACGGTGTACCAAGGAGTACAATGATTTGGATATGATGATTCAGAGGCAGATGTCCCTAGATCAATACTGTCAACTCAAATTCAGAAACAAGCCTAGGCCGAACCACAGGAGGATTTATGAGTTTGAACGTAGAGCAGGGAAGATGGAGATTCCCTACTTTGATGGTACTGCCAAGATGACAACACAGGCATGGGTACAGATGCTGGACACTTATCTGTAGCTTAATCCCATGAGGGAGATGGACGCTAGCAAGTTTGCCACCATGTACTTGGATGGAAAAGCTCATGATTGGTGGTATCATGGACTAACCACACTAGGCCACAATCATATAGTGGCATACACAGAGTTCACTCGACGGCTCATGGACAGATTTGATCAGGGGGATCCGAAGATACATTTCCGAGAGCTCACACAGCTCAGACAGACAGACAGAAGTACCAAAGGCTAGCGGTCATGGTGCAGGACGTATGACAGACCAGACTTATGATGCTCTTCACTGAGGGGCTGATGGAACTCTTGAAGGGTTGTGTAAAGGCCTTTAAGCCTACCAACCTACAGGATGTTATTTGGAGGACGAGAGACCTAGGACTAGCTGCCAAGCCGAAATTTGTACCTAGACCACCTCTTAACACATGAGGAAGAGATCATAGACCTCCAATGAACCGAGGAGGACGTGAGCCAAGGGGTTTTGACAGGGGGCAGAGGCAGGTTGGATGAGAACACCAGAAGGGAATTGAGGAGAAAGCAACTTTGCTACACTTGCAAAGAGCCATGGAACCCATCACACAAATGCATGGGCCGTGGCCAAGTGCACTACATAGAGGTAACTTCAGACAATGAGGAGGAGGAGGATTTCGGCCATATCCAGAACATGGAGGCAGACACCACAAAGACGACAGAGGAGGAGACCACAGGTCATGACAGTATGGTTGAGGAGAAAGCCACCTTGATATCCATCAGTGGAGTGCCCAATTATAACACTTTTAGGATGAGAGGAGTCTTGCAGGGGCAAAAGGTGTCAATATTGATTGATGGGGGAGCTTCTCACAATGTCATTGACTCAGCATTGTTACGGAGGAGGCATATACCCACGGTTGAATTTGAAGGGTTCAAGGTGGAGGTAGCAGGTGGGAGCACCATGCCTTGTGACAGGTACATTCTAGGCATGAAGCTTACATTGGGTAGGCATGAGCTGGTATAGGATGTCTATGTGATGGAACTTCCGGATACCAACATAATCCTTGGAGTCCAGTGACTCAGTACGTTGGGGCCTATCACCACCAACTACAAGACCATGGAGATGTCTTTCATAGAAGAGGGTGGACGAAAGGTAGAGCTCCGAGGCATGACATGTAACTTAACCAAGGTAGTCACGACCAAGAGGATGGAGGCCATCTTCAGGAGAGAAGAGATAGTATATGTAGCTGAATGCAGAATTTTGGCATGTGTGGACGAGCAAGGCAAGGTTCACTACACACCAAAAATCCAGGAAATCATTGACAAACACATTAAAGTGTTTGGACCTATCCCACCAGGGGTGCCACCAGACAAGGGGTTTGAGCACATCATTGAGTTGGAGGCAGGAGCAAAACCAATCATCACCACACCGTACATGCATCCAAAGAAGTATAAAGATGAGATAGAGAAGGCAATAAAATAACTCTTGGATATGGGGCCCATCAGGCCGAGTTCCAGCCCTTTTACTTCTTCAGTGGTGTTGGTTAAGAAAAAGGATGGAACCATGCGCATGTGCATTGACTTCCGGGCATTGAATAAGAAACCAATCAAAAACATGTATCCTATACCAAGGATTGATGAGCTACTAGACGAACTACATGGGGCTGTCTATTTCACAAAAATTGACCTACGTTCTGGCTACCATCAAATCAAAATGAGGAAGGAGGACATCCCAAAAACTGCTTTCAGGTGTCATTATGGTCACTATGAGTTCTTAGGGATGCCCTTCGGGTTAACTAATGCCCCAGCCATGTTCCAATCTTGCATGAACCATGTCTTCAACAAACAGTTGAGGAAGCATCTCTTGGTATTTTTTGATGACTTGCTCATTTATAGCAAGACGTGGGAGGAACACCTTCGACATGTGGACCAAATTCTGTCTATCATGGAGAAGCAGTCATTGTATGCTAAGGAGTCCAAATGTGAGTTTGGAATGATAGAGGTTCTTTACTTGGGACACATCATCGGAGCAAAGGGGGTACAGGTACATGAGGAGAAAATTCAAGCCATAATGGGGTGGCCTACACCTAAGACCTTTACAGAATTAAGGGGATTCCTAGGCATGTGCACTTACTACAGGAAGTTTGTCAAGGGGTTCTCTCAGCTCTGTGTACCCTTGATCGACTTGACCAAGAAAGGAGCTTTCAAATGGAGTGAGGAGGCCCAATTTACATTCGACAAGATGAAAAAGGTGATGAGCACATGCCCAGTCTTAGCCCTACCAGATTTCGCCCAACCTTTCACCTTGGAGTGTGATGCCTCAAGAGAAGGTATTGGGGCCGTACTGATGCAAAATAGGCACCCTTTTCCCTATGAGAGCCGAAAACTTAGGGGACCTGAGTTACTTTACAACATTTAAGACAAAGAGATGGTGGTTATCATGCACGCTCTGGCGAAATTCAGACAATACCTGGTAGGTGCACTGTTTGTGGTGAAATCAGATCATAACAGTCTTAAATACCTATTGGAGCCGAAGGACTTAAATGAAAGGCAACAGAAATGGGTAAGCATAATACATGCCTATGACTTTGACATTGAATTTGTCAAAGGGAAGAACAATGTGGTGGTTGATGCGTTGTCCAGGAGGCCATCCATTTATGCCATGACAGATGTGTCTGTTGATTGGAAGGACCACTTGGTGATGGAATATCCAAAGAATCAGTTCGCTTGTCAGGTAATGGACGTGCAAATACAGGACGATAACTTCAAGATCATTGATGGCCTCATCTATTATAAGGGCCGAATCTTTTTGGTTCCTGAATCGACCTTCAAGGCCAAAGTGTTGCAGGCATGTCATGACTCACCAATGGCACGTCACCAAGGGATCGGTAAGACGTACAAGCAGGTGAGGGAGAGGTTCTCATGGAAGGGCCTCAAGGAGGATGTGATGAGTCACGTCAAGGAGTGTACTACTTGCCAGGAGAATAAGGATGAGCACACTCACCCGACACAACTACTGCAACCCCTACCCATCCCAGAGCACAAGTGGGAAAGCATATCCATGGATTTCATCACAGGGTTGCCAAAGGCATAGGGGAAAGACTGCATTTTCGTAGTGGTGGACAAGTTGACGAAGTTTGCACACTTCTTCTCCATTGCTACAGACTTTAGTGCAACACAGGTGACCGAATTATTCTTCAGGGAGATCTTCAGACTGCACGGCCTACCCAAAACCATTGTCAGTGATAGGGATAGTAGATTCATGAGTACATTCTGGCAGGAGTTATTCAGGCTAGTTGGTACGGCCTTGACTCCTAGCACTAGCTATCATCCTTAGACAGACGGACAGACCGTTATAGTCAACAAATGGGTGGAGGGCTATCTTAGGAATTATGTGGCAGGGCAGCAAAAGATGTGGGTTAGATGGCTACATTTGGGGGAATACTGCTACAACACCACCCATCACATGTCCATAGGCATGACCCCATTCAGGGCATTGTACAACTATGATCCACTCCCTTTCGTGGAGATTGCTTTTGGTGACAACAGGGCTTCGATGGTATAGGACTGGGTACAATAGAGTCAAGATATCCTCAAAGAGCTGAAGGATCATTTACAGAGGGCACAGAACCAATAGAAGGTCCAAGCAGATAAATACAGAGTTGAGCATACTTTTGAGGTTGGTGACTTAGTTTACCTAAGGCTCCAACCATACAGGCAGGCTTCTATAAAAAGAAGCGGGGCAGAGAAGCTACAACCATGTTTCTTTGGGCCCCATAGGATTAGCAAGAAGGTAGGGGCCGTAGCTTATGAGTTGGAGCTCCCAAAGGGCAATAGGATACATAATGTCTTCCATGTGTCCTGCCTGAAGAGGGCTATCGGCCAACACATCACGCCCCTTGAGGTGTTGCCTCCTTTGGACGAAGAGCGACAACTGGTTCTGATTCTGGAGGAGATACCGGAGGTCCGGGAGAAGAGGCTCCGGAAGAGAAGCATCAAAGAGTACTTGATCAGATGGAAGGATTTACCCATTGAGGATGCCACGTGGGAGAATGAACAAGTGGTACGGGAGACAGGTTTGGAATTGCTTGAGGACAAGCAATTTCGAGCAGGGGAGACTGTAATGTCCCCCACCTCTTGATGAAGAGGTCTGGGAAGACTTAGTGGTCTAAGCATCCCCACTAGACCATAGTCTCACACAGCCTGGGGAAAAGTCAACCAAAGTAATGTTATATTTTAAAGTTGACTTAAGGGAAAATGTAAAAAGAGCAAAAAAGTAACTTAAAGAAGAATCAGAGTGCTGGAGGTTGAGTTGGGGTTAAACCTAGGGTTAAACTAACTCAACAGGGAAACAGAAAAGAAGTATAAAGGAGAGGCTAGGGAGCACCTTTCATTCATCTTGGATATTTGGTATTTTGCTTGTTGATGCTCTTGAGCATACAGTTTTGAGGATTTTGAGATTACAAACCCTAGAGAGCAACTCAGTGGTGAAAGATTCTAGTCACTTAGTCCAAGCTTGGTCTCGGGGATGAAACACTCCACCCACTCCATTCTAGATTCATCATCTATTTAGGAGGACAGCAGGGTCGTACCAATTAGGGTTTTCTAGCAAGGGCGCACCATTGGTTGAAGAACATTTCGATCCAACTTATTGGGAGAGCTTCGGTAGATTTCAGCATTAGGGTTTTTCTTGCAGGATCTTACTCATCAATTTGGAGGCTTTCTCGAGGAGTTACTACGTCCAGATCATTATTTGCAGGTTGGGATGGTTTTGGAGGAGAGAGGACGTCTTGGTGATTCAATAATTCTCAGATCTAGGAGGCTCTATCTCGGATCTAATCTTGAAACTTCTCTCGGGGGTTTGTGACTGTCCGATCTATCATCGTAGAGAGTTTCAGGTGATTCATAGGCCTCATTCATCCAAGCCGAATTGTTGACCATATTTAGGGTTTCAGGAGGGCCGTACCAGTTTAGGGTTTCAACAATTGGAGGTGGAGGAATCAGTATTTGGGCCCCATACTTCAGGAGGGGGTTATCTTTGACCTGAGCTATCACTTGGTGGAGTTTGGTAGCATTTGGGAGTCTGCTTCTTTAGGAGGGTCGAACCCTTGGTCTTCACAGTCTTCAGCAAGACGTACCAACAACTTGAGGGTTAGGCCAAACCCTAGCTTTTGTATTGGAGCGTTCATCTTGCATTTCATCCTTTGGGAAGCTTATCTTGTATTTCCAGGAGCGTTTTGTAGCAGCTCATATCCTTGTCTTGAAGCCATCTGAAGCTATTCTAGATCTACTTCTATATTGTATCAGGTGCTTTCTTTCTTATAATAAAAGATCAAATCTTTGTTTGTGGTTCCGTATCTTGTGTATTGTTGAGATCTTTATGTGTTGAGTGCATCTTGAATAAACTGTGACTGAATAACTGAAATAAACCCTAAGGCCGAAATATCAGTGGCCAATCTGCATACACAACAGTAAAACAGTTAAGTCAGGAGTAAGTTAGTGTTCCTAAGCGAAAACATTGGCTTGGGAACATTACAGATTAGGGGTTGACAACCCTAATCTTTCCCCTTTACAAAATAATATTAAACAATTCATCTTTAAATTCACTTTTTGCACAAATGAAAACCCTAAAAGTGACATCACCCCTTTAGGAGGGACGTTTTGGCACTTTTAGGCCAAATGTTGAGTTGGAGATTGTAGGGTTGGGCCTCCAAAGGCCATGTGTCTCCAATCCAACCTTCTTCTTCACGATCCAAGGGTTTCTTCCTTCAAAACATGCTATGTGTAGCCATCACCACCTCGAGCCCCCTCAAGCATGACATCAAGCCTCCAAAAGATGACGTTTTGCCTCTTCTAGGAAAAACGTTTGGCATGTGAGGGCTAGGTCCTGTCTCTCAAGTGATCTTCTAGGCCTCCAAAGGTATGTCTCTCTCATCCGACATGCGGGCCCTTGACATCCAAACTGTGGGCTTGAAGCACCATGGAAGCTCAAGCTAGGCTTGTTCCTCCAAAACTATCCACCAACTAGGTCCTGCAAAAACAAATAAGCACGCCCTCCAAGGATCTCAAGTCAAAATATCATGATGAGTAAATCAAATCAATAAATGAGCCACCTAAACATGTGCATCAAAGATTACCCTGTCAAACAAGTGCTCAAAGAGATTATGCGACTTGCCAAGCTTGGATATGGGAGGGTTGACGAGGTGTCATATTTGGTAGCTCTTTCCTAGGTCAAGGAATGTTTCCCAAGTGATCCCTCTCTAAGCCATGTAAGTGGATGAAGTGGTTCAGGATCAAGACTCAATGGGCATGGGGTTCATGACGTACAAGGAGTTGTAGTGTCTCATTCATGGGTGCCTTTGTAGAGGGTGTGTGGCACCTTCGTTTGCAATGCAATATTTCCAAGCCCATCATTTTGCCATTCTTTGTTCCTTTCATATTTTAAGGACGAGTTGAAGGCCACTGTCCTGGCGTGGTGTCCAGATAATGACAATGTCACTAACAAATACCTTGCGGAAATGAGAAGGTTGGCTCGTGATGAGACCCCCTTTCCCTCAGTTGTGCAACTAAGGGCCACTACCCTGGCTTGGTGGCCAGATCATGGTAATGTCATATTGCTAAGTGCCCATGATCATGATAGGTCGGCTCGTGATGAGACCTCCTATCCTCCAACTACCTCCCTAAGCATTCTATCTTTTATTCTTGTGGGTCCCACTTTTCTTACAGATAAGTGTTTCACTGCTTTTTTGGGGGATCCGTGGGCGAAACATCTCGAAGGTTTATATATAGGCTTTTATCTTTTACCCAACATCAATCCTTCTAGGCCTTCAGCCCCTGCTTCCAATAGAATGAGGGACGACCGCTTCTTGGGTCAATACACCCTAAAATCCCAAGAGATAAGGAAATGGGGGTTTTAAGTGATTAAAAGTGGTAAGTATGGTCGGGAACGATACATTGGCTCTTCAAGGGAGTTCCTAGTAGCAAACCCATTCTCGAGGAAGACCACTTACTACGGCACAATGTCAACCACCAAGGTGAAACAGGGAAAAAGACATAATGACCAAGCATATGTCATGAAATCTAAAGAAGACTAGGATACAACATACTCAAATGCTTCAAATATTGAAATGACACTCACGATAATACTTGACTTGGTTCTCATGGAGCAAGGCCCAGTGCCTCTTTGAAGCCAGTTGGTGTGGTGGATGCCATCTGAAAATCTATGACCGTTGTGGTGGTGAGAAGGGTCTCCATCTATGCAAATGGATATTGCTAGTCATGTAGTCTCTCGACACTCCATATCTACAACCTAAGGGCCTCAAGACATAATCTCCTTAATTATCCCACAAAATGGGGATAACACGATGCACTCTTGAGAAGAGACGGGCGCAAGGAAGCTTGAGGGCACATTCTTGAGAGGAGAGGGTGCAAGGAGGTTTGAGGGCTTGCTTACTTGAGTGTGGGCGCATTTGTGAGAGGCAAAGGGTGCACTAGAGCTTGAGGGGCTCATTTCCTTCTGAAGAGGAAGGGGTGCATTTGAAGAAGCAGGTTGGGAGCATTTGTGAGAAGCAAGGGTGCACAAGCTAAGGAAAAGGCCAACATTTAGTGCTTGGGCCCATTTTCCAAAGCTAGTAGGAAAAACAAGGTTGAGGGTGTATTCATCCTAGAGGGGCGCAAATCCCAAGGAGGGCACAAGTCTCAAGGAACTCAAAAGCTAAGCTCAAGAAGGAGTTGGCTATTGTACCAGGTTCCTTTGTTATTTTTCCTTGTTGCTATTATAGCTTGAGATCTCCATAATAAAATTTCTCTTCCAATTGGTTTTCCCCATGGGGGTTTTACTAGGGTCATGTTGACCAAAAATACATGTGTAAAATCTTGTGGTTTGCATTCTTTTTATTTCAGCATTTAGGTGTAAAGATCATAGAGGAGTATTTTATGTTGTAATGCATGTGGAAGAGCTAACTTGGATAACAAAACTATCCTAATTAAACCCTTCACAAAGAGGCATTAAAAGAGCATAAAATCAAAAGCTTAAGGGCAGATTCAATGGGAAGAAATTTCAGATTTACTGGCTGTCCTAAAACAGTCCTAAATCAGTTTTGAAAAACCTTGAAAACAATGCCCAACAAGAGGTCAAGGACAGACCTGTTGGGCAGCCTTAGGTACCTCAAAATTATTCAAACAACACCAAGCTCATCTCTAACATGAGTTATCTTGGTAAGATATGTGGCAACATTTTCAGTCTTGGTCATTTTTATGCCGTTTAGTTTTTCTTTCAATGTCATTTTCCGGTTTTCATTGGAACTTTGCTAAAGTTTACTTAAGGACTCCCACATCTCATAGGCATTGGCTTTACATGTCACATGTGGAATCACGTGGTCATTTATGGTATCAAGGACAATTCTTTTAGCCTTGATATTCTTCTTGGTGTAAGAGGCCAAAACAGTAGCATCTGTAGGCACCATCACATGATTCGTTTGTGTGTTGTTCACAATGTCCCATAACTCAGACTCCTGCTGAAGAAACACAATCTTCTCCTTCCATGGGCTGAAATTAACAGCCCCATCCAGTCTGTCCTCAACCCTTAAACTAGTGGCCATAGATCTTCACAACTGATAACCGAGTCCAAATCTTTTCTCTGGTGAAGTACCCCTCTCTCTCAACAAAATATTTGTTTATGTTTGTTCATATGTTCCCCTTCTCAATTCATTTGCAGCTCTGATACAATGTAAATTTTTCTTAGACCCCAACCCGGTTTCAAGTATTAACAAATTTTCATTGTTTAATGCCCAACCCACATTTATTTCATTGTTGTAAATGATATTAGCATAAACAAAAAATTGTAACAGGAAACACAAGAGCCTCTTAACAACAAATAGAACTGAAAATAAATGCACTCATTCAACAATATAAACACTGAGATTTTTGGTCAAATCGACCTTGGAAAAACCCACAAGGCAAAAACCAGTGAGGGGAGATTTTTATTATTTTGAGCTCAGAGAAAATAGTTCTTTTACAGCGAGATACTTCAACAAAATTTCACAAACTTATCTTGAACTTTGTGCCCAGTAACCTCCTCAAAATTGTTAGTGTTTCTTTACTTATAGAGCAGTAGTGTTCTTTTACTTCTTTAGCATTAACTTGTTTATCATATACTGAGCAATATCACCATAAATAGAGACAAAATAACACAAGAGAATTATCCTGGGAAAACCCCAAATGGGGGAAAAACCCAACAACCTTTCTTAGATAGATTTCGTTCACAAAGCAAGTCCAAAACAGATAAACCCTAGCTCAAAGGCTAGTTCAACTAGAAAACACCACCATAGCTGTAGCAACAACTCTATGCCAAGGTAGCGCACCTCCTCAAGGAGTAGTGCACAAGAGAGAGATACCAAAAGACTGAACAAGAAGAAACTATAATCTCCCCATTTTTGGATGTTTCTATGTTACAGAGTGGGATGCCTGCCAGAGTAGCCAGATGAGGGTGATAGTGAGTTCAGGAGATATTGAGGGGTTTTATTGGGCCCGACTTGCATCGTTCATCATATTTCATCATCAGGATCCATTCCATACAACTTGTCTTTGGTTTCGTTGCATTTCGATGATTTCCATTAATTTGAGTTATTATGGAGGAATTGGGAGGAAGAGCACTACAAGATAAGATGATAAGTGACTTTCAGTGGTCGGAGAAGCCATAAGGATAAATAAATCACTTTTTAGAGGGGAAAAAGTTAGTTAATTAATAAAGTGATTTTATTAAGGGATATTAAAAATAAAATAAAAGTCACTTGGAGAGAAAAGATGAACACTAGTAAAAAAGAGAGATACGGGCTTCTATTCTCTCATTATGTTGTTTGATATTTTGATGTCTGGCTTCTTAGCTAGAGAGCCCATGGTACTTGGGGGTTTTGATTGAATATAGCTTAGAGATCAACAAGGGAGTGAAAGATTCTCCTGTTCTTGATCCAAGCTTGGCCAAGGAGGTGAAAGATTTCTCCCTCACCATTCTACTTCAATTTCTATTCAATTCAGAGGTAGTTTGAGGAAGCAGAGTGTAGTTTTAGTGGTTTCCAGTAGGTTGGGCACATCATTGGAGGACGAAGGGTTTGATTTGCTTAGAGGTGGCTAGATCTTTAGTAGAGATCCTTCCAGGGGTGGTTGCTACCATCCTAGTGCCTTTTTGCATCAATGTGTGAGGACATTTCTTTAGCATATTCATTCTTTCTTCCAGAGGGGCGTATTTTTCTTCAGGAGGGTGCACTATTCTTAGGGGAGCTAATGACTTGGAGAGGGAGATCACTCCCAACAGCTAGGAGATTCATCATAGGGGTTTCCTATCTCCCGATCTGCATTTTGTCAGTTGGTATCAGTGATTTGGAGGCTCAAGGAGAGGAGGTCGAATTCTTAGTTGCTTCAGCCAGGGAGGGCCCACTTTGCATAGAGAAGACATCACCAACAACAATGGAAAAGGTTGGATCTTAGAGATCTTTGGTATCCATCTTGGGGAAGCTTTTGGAAGCCTATATCTTCATCTTTCTTTTGTACTTTGGAGGCATTAGCAGCCACACTCATTATTCTTCTATCTATGATCCATATCTGCTCTTCTATTGCATGGATGTTAGCTATTTATGATAAATAAAATCAGATCTCAGGTATTTGTGGCTATCTATTGTGTTGTATCTTGTTGTGTATATATTGTTGTCATATATCTACCATCTACTTGTTGCAAACACAATAAAAGCCATCATCATGAACCCCAACGCAACTCAAAAGGACTAAATCTGCTAACTATTTGACAAAATACCACAACCAGAAAACATAAAAACTTAATATGTTCCAAGCAAAACCACTTGGGAACATTACAAAAACTGAGTCACTGCAGCTACTGCGTCACCTTCTCCAAACTTGCGCCTTGCTTCTAGGTGAATGAGAGTGTGTGTATGTGTATACAAATTAACCAAGACATCCTCTATTTGTAGTCTTCTTGGCCACTAGACTAGGCCGACTTCTTCTCTAGAAAGGTGCCACTTCATTATTCTAATTCTTCTGGGCCGATTTCTCTTCTAGGGTGTTTCAACATTTGTCCAAAGGATCTCTTGCTTCCAGAATCTTCTCCGCATCTAAGAAAGGTCATCTAGGAAGGAAATTCGTGCCCATAATTTGTGTTGTACGACCCTCAATTTTTGTGCTTGCTACTGTAGGAACTGTATGGAAATGTTCCCAAAAAATCGTGCCCAGCGGCTGCCTCAATTTATATGCCAACATTTCTTGTACAACTACCTTGAAATTTGTGCCAAATTGTCCCTCGATTTTTGTGCCCTTTCTGTGTTGTACAGACTGCACATATCATGTTGTATGACCGTAAAAAATCCGTACTGTATGACCAACAATTAATTCTGAAGTTTCTCCTTGATTTGTCTTCCAAACTTTGCCTTGGAAATCGTGCCCTAGTTCTTGGAAATCGTGCCCTAGTTGCAAAATCGCTTCCTCTTCTGTGCTTGACTCTCTTTCTCTCTTTCCTCATTCAAATGCTCATGAATGATTTTTCAGAGTTCCAATGAAGAGTCACATGATCCAATGGCTGAGATTAGATCTTGGGAGATCAATATCAATGGTGGTGATTAAATGTCTCTTTATTCATCCTTTTCATGAAATGTTCTGAAAGTCACTTTTAACTTTATATTCTCATAAATTTAATGTGTCGGGGACCACATTGGACACTTTCCCACATTCTAGGCGCCTAGGTTATGTGAGAAGCACTTGTCCTAGGTACACTTTTTAATAGTTTATTTCTGTCAGGAACCGTTTGTTGAAATCCATTTCTACACAGATCCGAGCATAGGTGCAAATGTTGTAGTTTTCTGTTTCAGGACTTCTATAATGAAACCTTCCTAATGCAT
This sequence comes from Picea engelmannii, assembly GCA_009831015.1. Taxonomy (NCBI): domain Eukaryota; kingdom Viridiplantae; phylum Streptophyta; class Pinopsida; order Pinales; family Pinaceae; genus Picea; species Picea engelmannii. The sequence goes on along the minus strand of ML776576.1, from coordinate 1,088,742 downwards.
TATTGATGGCACAGAGAGAGGATAAGCCCCATAAATGCAGGGGCAAATTTGGGAGCCTAACCCAAACAGGTGTCGAAGATAATGAATCCTTCGAAGGATCAAAAGAAGGAGACCGCGTCTTCATACATAAACCAGAATTGCCCCAGAACCAAGGGTCGAAACTAAAGATCAAATCTTTATCTTCTTGAAAATCAAACTCGGCAATGAAAAACCCTTGAGCACAAGGGTGAATCCCTCATAGGGATGGAAGGAGCCAGAGCTTCTTGCACCAGACATGAAAAAGGAATAACATTGGCATTCCTATTGACAACATCATGGAAGGAGCTTCGATGAATAGCAATGGAACCACAGACCGAGCCTTTGAGAAAGCACCCTGGCAGCCCACCAAAGGACTCAGAATGGGCAGATTCGAGACTTGGAATAGCGGATCTGAGGCATGGAGAAACATAGTTGGAGGAGGAAGTCTCCATCGTCGAGGGAAGACTTGTTGACGAAGAGGACACGACCTCGAGCAGGTCTGCAATCGGCCAGTGCTAAACCCTAGTCTATACCAGTGCTTTCGTCTTTACAAGATGTCATTATGACCCCAATGTCTATACCATACTCCATTAAGATGTCATTATGATTAGATCACGAGCACCATCATCACTATCCATGTCATCTGACAACATCAACTGCATCATTTCACGAAACCATACTCCATCTGAGTAATCAAACATGATGTTGGATAAGTCACTCACTCCACAGAGTGATACAAGAACCATTCTTCTAATCCGGACATATGTCCTAGAAGAATAATTGTTCCAACAGATGCTGGAAGCCACACCACAAGCTACAAGGACTATTCTTCTAATCCGGACATACGTCCTAGAAGAATCACTGTCCTGGACCATTTTTTGCCTGGAGAATGTCAGTCCACCAACACACTGACCATCCATCTAGCTGATAATCATTTTTAATTCTTTTGATAGTTTACAAGGCAATCAGGACAATGTCATACAATAGAACACAACTGTATCTATCCATAGTAGTAGACAACTACAATCCAATGGTACACTACCACGCCAAGTAGCACACAACTACTTGATCAGTGCCAGATAGTCACAATCAGTGGAACACATCCACCACAGTAGCATACATCTATTGTCCAGAGACATACAGTGTCCATGGCAATCATATCATCTGATATCACCTGCACAGAAACAATATCATAATATAAACTGAGTTATCTGGGCCATTCTTCCACTCACATCTGTGAGATCTGGAAGAGCATCTGCTCACAGAGAGTAAAACATCAATGATGGGCTATCTGGACTATTCTTCTCAAACAAGGAAGAATAACTGTCCTGATTTCTGAGCCTGGACCATTCACCTATCTGGGCCATTCCTTCGGCACTAAACAAAGTGCAACCTGGAGAGAATGAGTCTGCCCTAGGGAATGCCTGCCCCTGATTGTTGAACTTGGACCATTCCTCCGACACTAAACAAAGTGCAACCTCGAGAGAATGAATCTGCCCTAGGGAATGACTGTCCGGACCATTTCCTAAGGAAATGACTGTCCGGACCATTTCCTAAGGAAATGACTGTCCTGCACCAACCTCCAAAATGGACCATTCTTCGAAATTGCTCACAACTGTGGGCTTCTAAAGAATGACTTTCTGGCGAGGCGAACCAGTCTTCTTGACCACTACTGAGAGTGATTGTCAAGAAGAAAGACTGTCCTAGACCATTCCCTACACTGGCCACAAGGGGAATTGCTGTCTATGATACATCAGCAATCCATCGAACCATTTTCATTACAAAAATGACCGGTCGATCTGGACCATTTTCTGAATTGGAAAATCCCTGTCTGTCAGAAATCTCAAACCACTTTCCGAACTGGAAAGGGAACTGCTCATCCTGGACCATTTTTCGAACTGAAAAATGATTGTCCATAAATCGATAACACATCAGCGGTCCCTCCCAACCTGGGAGTCATCTCTTCCTTTTTCAATAAGGAAGTCGTCTCCACGAGCTCCAGCTTGAGTACGCAAACTCTTTCATCTTGGACAGAGGCCTTACCAAAATATCTGCTCATCCGTGGAGATATATATATTGGAGAACCACTTCTCTTTTCTGGACTTCATCATGGAGAATGTAATGCTTGATCTCAATGTACTTCGGTCTTTCTGGAACACTGGTTTTCTTTGAAGGCTTCATATAGCTCTGATCAATATAGTATATCATTGTTGGATTCATCTTTTGTTTCCTGCTAGGTCATAACATCGTGGCAAGGGTCAAACTGGAACATATCCAAGTGGTACTTCTTCTGCCATCATGAGAGTTTGTCATGGATTAGCAATCCATCATCTTGAGATTCTGAGTAACCATTTTGATACAATATCTTTGTTATAGAAAGTTTTCACCACGCTTCTGCTGTGCATTGGAGGCTCTGCACCAAGTTGTCTAAATCCATATGAGATCTTCTTCCATCTGTATACAAGACTCTTTCTGGTATACCTCAAAACCTTGAGGTTGCTCTACATATGCTTCTTGTTCAATTATTCTGAGAACATTCCTTACATTTATCTGATGTAAACTCCAACCCATGGATATTGCAGAAGATACAATGGCTCATGTAGAGGTATGTCTGGAACAAGCTATCTTCATAGTCCTCTCCCTCCATCTGGGAGAACCTTTGGTTCTGGATCTCGCAATGCTTTAATTCATATGTCTTCCATACACTGTTCTTCATCATAACTTTCATTTATTCTGCTTGATTGGTTCTAGAAGGTTCAGATCAAGCTGGTAGTCATATGATTCTCGATATAATGACTGGTTGTTCTGGATTTTCTTTCTCTCTTGGAATCTTCATGTTCTTCTTCATGTTTCTCTTTAGCTCTTGGGTCCATGGAGTTTTCTATAGATTCCATGCCTTGAGGATTCCAACTTCTTCCTTTCATCATAGGATCATGGATGTGGATGGACAACCATGGATACTTTATGGCTTCTTTTCGAAGAAGACTTCTTCTAAAGCCAAACTGAACACGTGCTGCTTTTCATGGTTGCTACCATTGATGGGAACATGGATAGAAACTTCATCATCTTCAATGGATCATATTATTTAGGATTAGCTCCCTCCTAATCCTCGCTTCACGCATGAATGCATGCTCTTCTTTTGGAATTATATAATCGGCTCCCTCCATCTAACAGAGTCCACGCTTCCGTCTGCATCCTTATTGTCTTCTACAAAGTGTCATAAGCCCTTTTCCAATTTCCTCTTGATTGTTGACTTCTTTTTGTTTTTACTTCTTCTATGTTTCTTCAAGTTTGATTATGATTTCGGCTTATCTTGCAACTATTACTTATGTAATAGCTTCCACATGAATTGGTACCTGGGGTTGTTGATGTACTTCATCCTTTTATGTGTATTGCCTGACTTGTAGTCATCGTGATAGCATTCCTTATTTTGTGGTTCTTCCATAGGTGTAGTTTCTCTTGATCATCTTATCTTCTAAGAAATAGATATGCAAGATATGTACAAAAACTATGTAAGCATGATATGTACAAGAACTATGAAGAATATTGTTACCTTTTCTTAGAAGAAGAAGTCTGTTTTATCCTGCTTGGTCTTCTTTGAGGGTTTCCTTTCTTCGGCAACTGATGCTTCGTGTGTCTCCTTCCTTTTCTTTAACTCGGGACAATGATTCTTGTAGTGACCATATTTTCGACAGTTGAAGCATTGTATTTTTGACATATCTTTCTCTTGATTTGGCTTCTTCCTTGAGCCAAACTTCCTTTTGTCCTGAAGTTCTTGAATCTTGCTGTGAAGGCTTGATCATCGTATTTCTTTTGAGGTTTCTCTTTTGCACTAATCCTTGATTCTTCTTGTGCACAACAAGTCCAAAGTTCTTCAAATGTAGGGTACTCCTTTCTTGTGTTCATGCTTGCTGCAAATGCATCCCATGTCTTGGGAAGACCATTGAGTATTATATTTACCAGTTTCTTCTCTGAAATGCTTTCTTCAATAGCTTGTAGTTGATCTCTTAACTGAGAGATTCTCACAAAGTATGATGTTATGCTGTCATCATCATTCATTTTCATGTCACGAAGCTCATTCTTCAGACTCATTACTTGTCCAATGTTTCTGATCGAGAAGAGGTTTGTTAGGGCATCGTACATCTTCTTAGATGAGTCAAGATGGGAGATGTAGGGTATCAAGTCGTCTTTTATAGAGTCCACTATGATAGTCGTGGCATTGATGTCACTGTCTTTGAACTTCTCCATAACTGCAACATTTCGAGGTTCCTTCTCTTTTCCTTCTTCGAACTGTGGTTCCACGATCTTTCCTTTCATGATATCCAACACTTCATTCTTGGCAAGGATGAGGTCAATCCTTGTCTTCCATGCTCTGAAGTTAGAAGCCCCTTCTAACTTGTTTTTTGACTTCATAAAGTAAGTCATAATTGCCTTGACTTGGTCAACCCTTGATTTTGACCAAAATCTCAAACTTGATGTTTTAGCTTGCTGAGAGTACCAGGAGATGCACTAGGCTAGGGTGCACTAGTCTATCCAGAAATAGTTCAATCTCTTCAATTAAGGTGCCTCAACGAGAGGGTTAGGGTTTTGTTGCTACAACAGAAACTGATTGCAACTGGAACTGAGCAAATCCTCCCAATCTATATTCCAGCGGTTAGACTGTCCGAAGATAGTGTGGGCCCATAACCTGTTAGAAAGTAATGGATGTGCTCGTTTAACCATAGACAAGATAGTAATATTGTCACCCAACCATAGGCCGAAGCCACCCCCGAGCACCTTAACCTTGACAGAGAATCATTCCGGAAGCAAACCCTAGGCTAGATAGCCAAACAAGATAGTGCAGCTCTCCAGGGATAGCACACCAAGCAAGAATAACCAGAAGAGGCCAAGCAGAATGTCCAAACCATAACCAAGAGAGAATCCTAGCCAAAACCGAAATCTGCTAGTTGCAGCAGCTGCAACTGCAACTCTTCTCCAAACTTGCGCACCACTGCAGTTGTGAGGTGTACAAATGAGCTCAAGCGCCCTTTATTTATAGTCCTCCAAGTCACTTAGCTGGGCCGACTTCTTCTCTTGGAGACTAATAACTTAATATAAATCATTCTCTTGAGCCGACTAGTCTTCTAGGGTTATTTAGGGTTTCTTCTTGCTTCCCAGAATAATCTATTCTCGTTAGGTTTACACATGGAGGTAAATACCTCTTGCAACTACCATAATATCAACACTCCCTTCTATTCTAGATTCAAATTTGTTGCCTCTTGTACCACACTGAAAGTCCTTTGTTGTTGGTCTTGTTGCTTGGTATATGCAAGCACCCCATGAGAGCCATTGGAAAGCAATAAAGAGGATACTTTTGTATATTTGGGTATGGTTTAATTTGGGATACAATACAATTCCAAGGGGACTCCTTTGTTGGTTGGTTTCATTGATTTGGATTAGGTCGGTCATTTTGGTGATTGGTAGTCTATTGCAGGTTATGTTTTCAATATTGGTTTTGGACCTGTCACTTGGGCTCTTAAGAATTAACATGCCCTTGCTGTTTCTTCAACAGACGTAGAGTATTGAGCAACAATTAGTGAAAGTCAACAAGCCTTGTGGCTTCAACAAATTCTTTCAAAGTTTGGATGCCAAAAGTAACATCCAACCACACTCTGGTGTGATAATTGAAGCGCCATTCAACTCGCCAAATATGTGTAGTTTATTTTAAATCGACGATAACTTCACTTCGAATTCAATTTAAATGATTTTTTTTCTTGAACTTGGATATTTTTTCAAGAGGAAATCATATCTATTGTTGGATTCTTTAGATTATCCACATAAATATTTAGAGATCCAATTCAACATCAACACAACAAACACATGACCTACACATGCACTTCATTTGGAAGCTTCTTCAGGATCACATCCTCAAAGTGCTCTATTGTCGAATAGATGATCATGTTGAAGTCATTTCCACAAAGACCCTTACAAAGGCCAAGTTTTCAAAGGTTCAAGCTATGTTAGGCAATCAGGAAGTTGTCGTTAAGGGAGGATAGGTTCTAATTCCTCCTTCCTTCTCCTATTGTGTCACCTTTTTAAATCCTTCAATCCTATCCCAAGTTGGTGTTAAGGGGGGATGTTATGATATTTAGAAACTTGGGAGTTAGTTAAGTTTAAGTTGGTCGAATGTGTCTTTAGGTAAAGTGTGTTTCTTTGGTGTGCTTTTGTAATTATCTAATTTGATGGTCACGATTATGTTTTAAATGTAAAGTGATTTGATGGTTCATCTTCTCCTTGATGCTAAAGGCACTTGATCTATGGCTTAACACGCAATCAGTCCATGATCTCTATTTAAAGAGCACATAGGGTCTTCTGTTGATGATCAATTGTGAGACATGCTTATGTAAATTGTAAATTATTTTCTTTTGCATAAATATATTGCCTCAAGTGGCCACATTGACTAGGGCTGTGGATTGTTTCCCTATTTGAGGGTTTTAACAACGTATACACTAGTGTATTGATATGTTTGTGTGAGTGGGTGCCTTAAGGTGTTCAACCTGTGTAGAAATACCCTGTTTATCGAACATATTGGAGAAGCTTCAGTGGAAACTAAGGAGAAGAAAGCACTGACAGGGATTTCAGAGTGTGCCAGGTACTCAGTCACTTCTTAGATGAGGCTTCAACTTAGCATTGATGTACTGTCATTGCTTTTGAGTGGGAGGAGACTGAAGAGTTGGGAAGTGTTCTTAATGAAATGCGTCATCTGGGAAGTACCCCCACTATCACTCTCTGTGCCAATGAATGCTCAGATAATGAAGACAATGATGGTGGGATGGAGAACTGATAAGTCTCCCTTCCCATTCGCATCTCTCAAAGTTTAAACAGTAGGTCTGGTTGATAAGAAATACTGTTATTTATATTCTGAATTACAGCAGAACTTTAATTATATTTTTTATTTTCTGGTTCCCAATTTTGAACTTGAGTGAACCCTTCTATCCGGCATGTACTTTATGTTTTTCCTGTAAATATAAACTTTTACATTCCTAGCAAAAAAATGCAAGTTATGGTTTTGAATGAAATTAGTTAGTGTGAAGTGCTCGTTGATGGTTTACAGTGTACACAATAAAATTTTGTTGTTTGCAGGAGATATTTGGCAATGATTGAGATGTGCTCTGCTGTGGGACATAGGGAATGTTTAATAACTCTCTTGCTACATGTTGTGGAACATGCACTAAATCTTTTCTATATTCATTTTGAAAGCAGGTAATGTTTGCCGTCTTTGTATATTTGTTCTAAGAATGGGTTTTATTGTGTCGTTTGTATTCGTTTTATCAAGAGTTAAATGTTATTAGTTTTAAACTCTTATTTGTGGATGTAAAGTTAACCTAAAGTTGTGTATATAGATTACAAGTACCTGATCATTTGAGCCAAGGCATGACAAGGCTTTTAGATAAGGAGACAGTTCTTGGATCAAGGGAGGATACGATGTTATTAAATGAAAGAATATTACCTATTTTGGAAAGACTTGAAGTTTTGAATGAGGTAAGAGCATTTTCATGTTTTTCTTCTTACTGCTGGTGCTGTGATGTCTTTCATTAATTTTCAAGGCATCAGTTTTGTTCCTTAATAGAAATGCTGTGTGAAGGAACATAGAGAGCACCTGGATTATGGTTCTATACCAATTAGATGTTTGGTTTAGTGGTAGCTAATTTTTGTGTATCCAGTTTCTAAGATAAATAATCTTAAGCAAAAGTTTTGGGGTTCCTTTACTGGGTTGCATTGTAGTAATACTTTGCAAGTTTTCTATTTCGTTCAGTTTAAACCCCAAATAATCTGAAACATCTCCAGAATGGGTGTTATGTTTGGTTTTTTGATCCCTTCTCTCTCTGTATTTGCATAGTGTGTTTTGCGATTTTCCCTTAACTTGATCAAATATGCTGCTTAGAGACAACATCTCTTTTGGAATGTATTGGACCATTATAGACAAGTACACCAAAATTAAAAGTTTATCATGTCTCACAAGAGTAGCAACCGTACTTACACCCTTGTATAATATTACTAATAAATAATTTAAAGGGCAAACCAAATTCCAATTCTATTTTCAATCTGGTAACAGTTTTAGTGATGAATTTGATATTTGCATTCCAAATTGAGTTTGGTGCAGATTAAATATTACAAAAGGGGTATTAACTTATGGGAGGGCCATATGTAAACTGTAGCTCATCCCAATATTGTTTTTATTAAATATTGGCATCTTAATTGAAGACCATATTTAAAGATCTCAGAAAGTGGGTGATTTTTCTAGCATTATTCTTTGTTTTGCAGGATAGAGCAGGTCATAGCCTGAAGGTTCTGCACAGGTTGGTTCACTCCTTGAAATCAAGAATTCTTTTGGGATATGGATCATAAGTTAAAATTTTACCTAGTGGTAATAATCTTGACTGTTCTTTGGATATTCGGCTAAGATTCGTAATCACATAAAGTGCACTTTCGAAAGGGGATGGATGGAAATGGCATCTGTAGATTGTTTGTGCTGTGGAAAGAGAACCGTCATTTTCATTGGTAATAATATTATTGCAGTTATTTTTGTGGCTATTTTGGAAGCAGCATCGCTTTCTGTAGCATAGTTTTGTTGGCAGCATTTCCAACCGTCCATCCTTAATATTGTTGTAACATTAATTTCCTTGTTCTTAATTACCTGAACGGATTTTTAACTATAGCAATACAAGCAAATGTTGGTATCCATTGAACGAAGAAAAGGATTACAAACCTGGCAAGAACAGATCTTGTTTGCATGTTAATTTTTCATGTCAATATATATGCATGATCTTATCCTCAATGTTTTGGGTTAAATGTCTTTGATGGTTGTATTCAGTGATCAACTTTTGGGGGATGAATAGCTCATTCAATATAAAAATGCCATTGATGTCTTTTATAGTGTGGCCTGAGTTAGAAGTGCTTGTTTAGATTGCTGATTTACTTCATGGCCTAGCTTCAAATTTATCTGCATGGAGTTATTGGATTTTATTACGTTAGATATATGGTACTTATGGGTTAGACTTTTGGATATAGGGCTAAAATCATATTGGTGTTGCATTTCTAGTCTTTTTTTAAGATTTCGAGTCAAGCATGCGATGTCCATGCGGCACCCAGAAAAACTTGTGTTTTTACTAGTAAGTTTCTTTTTCCATGTGTTCTTATTTGGTTTTACTAGTAAGTTACATTTTCCATGTGTTCTTGTTTAGAATAGTTTTAGGGCCCTAGATCAAGATGCAAAAAAATGCAGCACTTTACAGGCACCAATTTTGCTATTAGTTTGAACTGAATTTGTCAAGCTTGACCCAGAATCTTGTTTGATTCCTAATAGAAAAGGAGTGGTGTGGCACAAGCTAGTTACCCATGTGGTATTCCAAGAATCCATGGTAATTATTCAACTCCTAAAGCTTTTTTCTTTGTCTTTCCATTTTCTTATTTATTCTTTCGCCATGAATTTGGTTTTTGCATTATTTGGTTTTCATGTAAAGCAAAGCCTTAAAGATTGCATGTCCTTCAAAACTACTAGAAAAGCTATTTATCTCCCATTGAAGGCTGGTGCCTTTATTCCAACCGCATGAACCTATTGTTTAATTCACTATCTTAAATGTATTCTTAAATAATGTAAACTTAGTCGTGTTTTCCATGTGTTCTTGTCTAGGCTAATTTTAGGGCCTTAGACCAAGTATGCAACAAAATGCACCACACAACAGACACCCAATATTCTAATAGTTGAACTTAATTTGTGAAGGTCGACCCACAAGCTTGTCTGATTCCTAATAGAGAAGGGGTTGTGTGGCCCAAGCTAGTTACCCATTTGGTATCCCAAGAATCTATGGTAATTTACCAATTCCTAAAGGTCTTTTCATTTCCTCTCCACTTTCCTTTTTATTTGTTCATTCGCCCTGGATTCTTTTCTTGCATTGTTTGGTTGTTTTGTCAAGCGAGGCCCTAGAGGTTGCATATCCTTCAAAACCACTGGGAAAGCTATTGATCTCCCATTGGATACTGGTGTGTTTTATTCCAACTTCTTGGATTCTATTGTTGAATTTTCTCTCCTCAATGTAATCTTAAATAACGAAATACCCACCTTTTTTTTCTAAACATCTCAATGCCAAAGAAAATAGCAAATGAACTTGAAATGTTGCTTAATGCATAAAAAATTGAGAATCCAAATCTAGCAATGAACACCACAGTGAGCACAACCCAGAAGGAATGTCTTGTAATGAGCACCATTGGTGTTATTGCTTATGATATTACATAAAAAATATTACAATTGGTACTGTTACGATATTAACACATACTTGTAATGTATAAAATAAATATATATTGAATGAATGATTACATGTTTACAACCACTAGGGATGGTATAATTATACACATTGACTAGTCATGAGTATGAAGGGTTATGACATTTGGTTATTATCTATGCTTGTTACGTGTTTTCACCCAACAATCATGACCCAAAGGTGTCAATGACCATTTTAGGTTATGTTGTAGAGGATATCAGAATGGATGGATGGCAACTCGACCATATATGCGCCACCTCTAATCAAGATCTTTGGATTAGCAAAACTTGACTCTACCATACCCTCACTAGTTTTGCCCAACCAATTGTTATTTCAATCTCTACGCATTCTTAAAGAAATTGCTATGAGAGTAGTGGAGATTTTGGCATTTTCAAACTTCATAATAATCTTTATAGTGTGAAGAGCAAGGTGAACATCATGCTATCACACCAAGGTTGGCTTCCAAAAACTTGACTATGATTGAAATATCACACATTCACACTTGAAATAGGACAATAGGAGATCCTACTAATCATTGTAAGCAATTATATCCTCAATGTTTCTAGGCTATGCTTTATTACTCCCTGCAACAATAAGTGCTGCAAGAGAACACACTTGTGAAGGCAATTTTACCCTTAGGATCAAGGTTGGAAATCAATCACAAACTGGCAAGAAGATCTTGCTGCAATGATCTTTCAGTTCATAGAGTTGTTAGAACATAAATCACCTTGCACATTGCATCGTAATCTTTACCAAGCACTTGTAAAATGTAGTAATGGATCATTTGTCCTATTTGATTAGAGCCAATATAGTAATGGATTATTGGTCTCTGATTAGATGCAATATAGTAATGGATCATTGGGCTTATTCAATTAGAGCCAATGTAGTTATGGATCATTTGTCTTAATCAATCTAAGTCATTTGAGTGTTTAGTACAGATAAAGACTCAATGTGCAAGGTGATATATATTTTAACTTGTCTATGAATTGAAATAAGCTTGCAACAAGACCTTATTGCTAGATTGTGATTAATTGTCAAGCTTGATCCGAATGGTGAAATTACCTCCAGTAGGGTGTGTTTTTGGAGCAATTATTGATGCAAGGAGTTAGAATAACATTATTTGCACTTACAACGGGTACATATGTTTTTAAGCTACGTGATTGAGTGCATTTTGAGTTGGTTCTGTATACATGTAGAAGAGATTGGAATTGCCCCTCACAATTGAGTGTGGTGCCATCACTAGTGGAAGATACAATGTTATGAACATAATAGATAATGATAAATATATATACATTATAATAGTTAATGAATAATTAATGAAGAGACACCTTCCCAATGAAAGGTCACGTCTCTTCATGGAAGGGCACCCATGTGTGCGTATATAAGGCCCTCATTCTTATTGTATATCTTCTCATATTCATATACATTATTATTTAATATATTATCCTTTATGGATTATAACCTGTCGTCCTACCTACATTGAGTATTTACCCGGTGAATTGGCTTGGTTCACCACAGTGGTATCAGAGCTTCGTCTTGATTCGAATTTTGGCCACAAATAGAGTTTCTCTAAAATTAGGTCTTTGAGCTCATATTGACCATTGGCCGTTTATAAATCAAATATTCTACACATTTTAGTGAAAGTAAAAATGTCATTTTGCACAAAATAAAAATTAAAAAAAAAAAAAAGATGAAAAAAAACAAAACAAAAGGTTTTTCTTGAGGGGCACGTGAAGAAGTTTGAAAGAAATATTCCAGATTTGACATTAATTAAGTTAATTGTCATTTAAAAAGTGAGAAAAATAATTTAAAAGAAAAAGTTTCAAAGAAGAGAAAAAATGAATATTTTATTTTACCTTTGGAGATTTACCATCCCGTGGTTTTGGAAAACCATTGGCACATGGTATTCCATACGATATATAATATATATTCGTGTATATATAAGAAGGAATGAGTATAACTAAAAGAGTTCTTTTGGAAAGTGTGATGGTAATATTGAATTTTTTTCATTAATTACCATGGAAAAAAAAGAAGAAGAGATTAAGTGAGTACAAAATTACTTTTGGTAAAGTATAAAGAAAATATTCAAAGTTTTTAAACTCTATATATGAAAAGAAGAATTATCAAGGATTGTTTTCTTAAAAGGAAAAAAATAAGAGATTAAGTGAATACAAAATTACTTTTGGTAAAGTATAAAGAAAATATTCAAAGTTTTTAAACTCTATATAAAAAGAAGAATTATCGAGGATTATTTTCTTAAAAGAATATAAAGGAATATTTCAGGAAGATACCTATTAAGTCAAGAAGCTTAAGTCTTATTATTATTAAAGAGATATTATAATAATTATAAGGTTGATTCAAATTAAAAAATGGATTTTAAGGAAGGAATATTTTCTGGTAAAAATCATATAAGTAGATGCATCGGATTATTAACATTTACAGGAAATATTCAACAAAAAGAAGTTAGCATCCACATTTGCCCAGATAAGAAGAAAAATCACATAAGTATGGATTTGGCGAATCAATTAATAATTCCAAAGACAAATGTAATCGAAACAAAAGATTTTTTTGTTTTGTAATAAATATGACATTAAGGACTTATACCTTTGAAGATTATAAACTCCTATCAAATTTTGTGGTTACAACTATATATGAAAAAGAGGTTGATATAATCCTAGACTCCACTTGGTTAGAGACGTTGAGTAGCTTAATATTAAACCTTGAGAAATTTTGTTTAATGTTTTCCTACAAGAAAAAAATAAAATTACATGACGTCTCAGTGAAGTCAGATTCAATATCTATGTCAAAAGATCTTGATTAGATCTCCAAAATACCACTGTAAGACAAACAACAATCAATACTCGAGATCCAAAAGGAGTGTGACAAATTAGTCATAGACAAAAGACGCAGAAATTTGTCGCCTAAAATTCCATAATTAAAGTTTACTCACCGAGATTAAGAAGATAAAGAGTGACAAGGAGACGGTACAGGACAAGTTAGAACAACTTATCAATAATGAATCATTGGTAGATAAAGAGACAATAACTGAACCTATGGAACTACATAAGTCTTCAAATGGAAACAACTTGATGGTGGATAAATTAATTAATACAGACCCAATCAACCTTACAACTCAAAGGATTTAGTGGATATAAAGAGGTCTTCACATGTCGAAGTAGAAACAAGCCAGGGCTATGAAGAAGATTCAATTCCAAATGTTAATCAAGAAGAAGCTACAAGTACAGATCAGGTTGCAAGGATGCGTTATAGACATCCTAATCACAAAAATCAATACTTCAACCAATCAATGTGTCCACAGAAACAAATGACAAATATGTCAAAAATTATTACCTCCATTACAAATGATGCTCAAGGTAGAAGTTATCAGGGGAGTCAAAATACATCAAATTGTCTACAAGAACCCCATAAAATCCCCACTGTGCAGAAGATCGATTTAAGGTGGGTAGACTCTCTTACAATTCGACGATTCTATGCAATGCTTAGAAGATCCTATCGTTTCAAGTCCTCAACGATCACTAATTCAGGTTGCAAGGATGCGTTATAGACATCCTAATCACAAAAATCAATACTTCAACCAATCAATGTGTCCACAGAAACAAATGACAAATATGTCAAAAATTATTACCTCCATTACAAATGATGCTCAAGGTAGAAGTTATCAGGGGAGTCAAAATACATCAAATTGTCTACAAGAACCCCATAAAATCCCCACTGTGCAGAAGATCGATTTAAGGTGGGTAGACTCTCTTACAATTCGACGATTCTATGCAATGCTTAGAAGATCCTATCGTTTCAAGTCCTCAACGATCACTAATTCAGGAATAAAGAATGAGGGGATGATATTACAAGCCAGAGCAAGAGATAAGTCTTTCATAAGTATGCTTTGAGGACAAAGTATTTTTAAGGGGAAGGCAATGTTATGAACATAATATATAATAATAAATATAAATGCATTATAATAGTTAATGAATAATTAATGAAGAGACACATTCCCAATGAAAGGTCATGTCTCTTCATGGAAGGGCACCCCTGCATGGGTATGTAAGGCCCTCATTCTTATTGTATATCATCTCATATTCATATACATTATTATTTAATATATTGTCCTTTATTATTTAGTACATATAAAGACTCAATGTGCAAGGTGATATATCTTCTAACTTCTCTATGAATTGAAAGAAGCTTGCAACAAGACCTTATTGCTAGATTGTGATTAATTGTCAAGCTTGATCCGAATGGTGAAATTACCTCCAGTAGGGTGTGTTTTTGGAGCAATTATTGATGCAAGTAGTTAGAATAACATTATTTTCACTTACAACGAGTACATATGTTTTTAAGCTATGTGATTGAGTGCATTTTGAGTTGCTTCTGTATACATGTAGAAGAGATTGGAACTGCCCCTCACAATCGAGTGGTGCCATCACTAATGGAAGATACAAGCAGTGTTTAAAGCATTGATTCTAGTTTCAAATTATTAAGGTGTTATGGATAGAGTTAGGGAACACGCATACTCAAGATGATCGTTGATAATGTTTGCAAAAGATGTCACTATGCTTTTGCATTTGTATATTGGTGAGATGTTATTAAAGTTCAACTTGTTTCTCCAACATGAGACATGATTGGTTCATGTAGTACGCATATTGATGCAGAGGTTAATGCATTTCATGACTATTTTACTATTTTTAAATAGGTTTGTCGTTGGATGCTCATTAATGTGAGTTATAATGATAAAAAAAAATTGCTTCTAGAAGCCATTGAATCCACGTTTGCTTAGGGATGGGTTTGGGTAGTGGTTGAAGCTTCCTAAAAGCATTTTTCAAAGGTATTGATAGATTTGTCCAAGTTACATTTGCATTTCTTGATTCATTGGATTTACACCCTAGTATCTAGGATAATGAGGTGTTGGTATGCTTGTAAAAACATGTTCTCTATGTTGGTGAAAAAATTGGGCAAGTGGTTTTGTTTATCCGGACTATTGATGGTTTTATCCCATAATGTGTAGACTTAAAATGGAAGTTGATTGTTATTCTATCAAAGTAGTTCTCCACAAATAGGTCACTACTACATTTTGCGACTTTAGGGTTTATTGGGTTTTGTTGCTAAAAGAAAAATCAACATTAAGTTTAGACATGGTCGTCACCAAATAAAAGCCATTGTTAAAAATGGGTGTTTGTTGTAATTCAACAACCATCTCTAAAAATTTGTTTTAGTGGTAGTCAAACAATCACCCCCCAAAAAGATGTTGACATAGCTTTTTTTAGTAATTCAAACCACTACATAAACTATATTATCTACTTATATGTTTTTTGTGTAGTTTCTATATAGCCACCTCCAATACAATTTTCATTGTGACCACTAAAAGTTTAGAAATGAGTGCACATTTACCAATAGTTTGTAGAGAACGAGTAGAGATGTTTACTATCGATGTTGTATTTGTTATCATTGACAATTGTTAGCACCATTATAAACTACACAAATCTATTCAATATTCAAGGTGATTTTTGAATAACTATGACTACATATTAGAGATGATCCCTAACAATTCTTAAAATTATGTTTCATTACCTCTTTTTTGTTGATGGGATTTTTGAATAACCCTCAAAAGGACAACATATAACCACTATATATTAGAGGTAGTTCTTGACCATTGTTAAAATCATGTTTCGTTTCCAATTTTATGATGATGAGTTTTTCAAACTAGCATTAAAAGTAACAAGGACAACTTACAACCACTTATTTCCATTGCCAATTCATATTTATTAGCAACAATCATAGAAGCATTGTCACTAGTTAAAAACTATAATCCCCTAAAAACCTTACTCCTAAACCCCTAATCCTAAACCCTCTAACCCCCTAACTCGTATCACCCATAACCCCTAACCCCTAACCCATGAACCTTGAACTCTAAATCCACCCTTACCCCTTAGTTCCTAGCCCCTTGCCCATTGGCCCTTATCAACTAGCTCAAACCCCTTGCCCCTAATTTTGAAACCTTACAACCCCCAATCCCTAATGCCCAAAGATTGAATCCCTAACCTCTAACTCATAAATCGTTATCCCCAACTCTTAAGCACGAACTCCCTAACCCCTGCTTAAATATCCCTAACCCTTGCCCCTCTAATTGTTAACCCTTATAAGTGATAAGGTTTCTACCTATGCTCTTCTAGTTAACCATTGGCAAACTAGTTGTGAATCATCATATACCTAGATTCTCTTTAGATTCCTTTCTAGGGCTATAATGATTAAAAATGTAGTTATCAACTTGACCAAGAATCATTCGAAGTTTCTCTTTTTAGCGGTGACATTCATTGGCTATTTTTACCCCGTTTCAAAAGGTGGTGCTATTGATAGCACCGTTTTCTTTTATGGAGGTAGTTTTTTTACATTTTGAACCTTCTTATTTATAAACCATCAATGGAAACATTTTTTTTTCAATTGTTTCCTTTTGGTTAAAAAAAATGAACATAAAATTTGTTTTTTTAACTTTATTAAAAATGTTGTCATTTATTTTTTCAAGTTTCAATTTTCATTTAATTATTATTAATTAATTTAGGATGTAAAAATAACTTTTTAAACATTTTTTTCATATTTATTTTTTAGAATTAATGAAAATATAAAAAAAAAAAGTCAATATATTTTGTTGAAAAAAAGAGAGATTCTCAGGAAAAAATCTTGTAATTTTAATAATGTAAAGAAAATTACATAATTAGATACTAAAGGCATTCAAAATTGCTCTTATAGCCAATGACATAATTGTTCATCTTGCAGGCCTCTTTGAGCATAAATTGTATATTGTATCAAGGATGGTCAAAAGGGTTGTCATTAATTGAATAGTTTCAATACATTGGGTTGGGTTGGAACCCAGATACTAAAGGTTCGGAAGTGGGGTTGCTTCATGAACTAGATCAATTGGGTAAAAGCATTCTTGTTGCGAGAATTAGTCTCAAATAGAGCCATGGAACTTACAACATTAAAAATCTATATTCCTACACACTAGTACATTGGGCCCATTTTCCGATTAATTAGCAATGCATGTTTGTTGCTACAACTTCCACAACATCACAAGAATGACGAAGGCAACAACCATTTTTTCGTCGCGTCACCTTCGTCATAATTACAACATTCAAGAGTGTGTTGCAATACCAGCAAACACATCTGTTGTAAGAGCGACTAACGTGCACCAATCAGTTTGTCCCAAATTCATCACGTCGTCGTCGCTAGTAGGTTGGATGATCGACACATTTTCGTCATAAAAGCGACCAATTATAGATGGATTTTTTCTGGTAGTTCGTCACAATCAGATCAAATGTTCATCGCTAGTACGTTGAAATATCGATGTTTGCTCGTTGTAAGAGAGACTAATTGGCAATGGGATTTTCCTGGTAGTTCGTTTCAACTACATCATGTGATCGTCTCCAGGACATCGGTCTAGCAATGAAAAAATGACAAACCTTCAACGTATCTTTCATAATAGATCAGAACGTTGTCATCGTTAGATCGACAAGGTATCGAAGAAAATGTTGTATGTTCGACGTTTTTATCTAAGGCGGAAAAAACTACTCTAGTTGAACCATTGACGAATTGGGTTGTCGATGGTCTGACGAATGGCTATATATATATATATATATATATATATATATATATATATATATATATATATATCATGATTATCGCCTAATATATATGATAGGTTTGTATTAGCCATGCCACCCTAAGTTGATCTCTCTATTGAATAAAAAAAACAATAAACAACACTAATAATGACTTGATTACCATAATTTACTCCATCGTGTTAGTATTGATATCATAACTAGTATGAACTCAAAGCAATCACTAAGCTTGTCATATGTAATGGTTATGCTTATGGTGTAATAGGTGTTGTATATTTGACATAAGTTGTTAGAATGGTATTAGTACTAACTTGTGTAAGTATGGTAAACTGTGTTATGTTCACTATATATGGAAGCTCCTTATTACTACAGGTCAGTGATTATGATCATTCTACTTACATATTCTATTGATTCATATATTGGCTCGATTACCATTATTATACAACACGTATCAAGTAAGTACAATGAAGTTGTATTTCCATATCAATTACGTAGAACTTACTCAATATTCAAACTAGTGATAAGGTTTTATACCATTCAGCAAGCGGATACAATGTAAGCAAGTATAAGTTGTGGTTATAAGTAGTGCTATCATGTTGAATATGGAACCAATGTAAGCTATTATTTCCATTACTCTTAGTTCATCCTAATTCTTTGAGCTTGTACAGGTATAAAAAGATAAGTACTAAACACATACTAGTAATTGTAGATAAGTATGGGCGTGTTTTCTGTAATAGATATGATAGGTGAAATCATACGACTAATATGTAAACAAATCCATGATATCAAGATAGTTCTTAGTGAGATCAAAGCACAACCCATATGAATAGTTACATGATTACACTAATGAAACATAACAAGTTTCTTATCTTTGTAATTATGGATAAGTAGTTCAATGAAAGGATCATAGTAAAATCTATGAATACTAAGGAGCTAATAGATATGGAGTTACTTATGGATAAGAGTAACTAGTATTAAGTAAACAGGGATAGTAGAACCAAGCTTTCCATATCATACACAGGGTAAAGTATTAGTATGAGTCAATGGTTATCACATAGAGCTAGTGTCAGCATGATGAGGTATAGCTTATGACTACTCTTTATAAGCATGTAGTATCGTTAACATTGACCAATTACTTACTATGAATTGTAACAAAGCCCTTGTTCAATACTAATTACAAGCGCCTTCCATTATAATAATTGGTTTCAATATATGAACATGTTATACACATTTACTATTACATGTATATTAATTACTCATAATACGCCTATCATTAACTAGTACAGAGTAATGGAAATAACTTATAGTGTAATAACAAGATACTAGTCATTACATAATCTACCTTATTGAATATCACATATCCATATATTATGGAACAAAGGTAATAGAGTAGAAGAGATAATATTTACCTATCGATCTATGCAATTAATGGTGTTCATTGGATACTAATACTAAGAGTAATAATATGGAAACCATAGACCTGTACAAACGTTGTTATGGAATCACAATATCAGTTAAGACGAGTAAACAACAATACTACCACTTATAAGAAACATGTGAATAATGCTTACTTTCCCTAATCTAATCATATTTGAACATACGTGTTACTACTTACATGATATTGGAATCTGCTAAATACATAAGTGCAGGGATTAGTATCATTGCATTAATTGGACCTAGTATAGGTATTGGCATAGTGTTTGCATCACTTATATTAGGTACTTCTAGAAATCCATATATAGTAGGACAAATGTTCTCATATGCCATATTAGCATGTGCATAAGTAGAAGCAATCACCTTGTTTTCTCTAATGATTGCATTCCTAATCTTGATCTCATAAGTTAAACCAACACATAACACTTTCCATAATATAGAAACAACACTAATATGACCATTGCTTGAAGTTCACAATCCTTGATAAGAGCTTAGCTACAGATAATCACATATTAATATTTCCCTAATATTATCCCGATATTATTACCATTGCTTTGGTGATAAAGAAAGGTTACATATTAAGCATTAGAACATGTACATATATACTATAGAGATAAGCACGTATGAATAGTGTATCAATACCATACCTTATCTATACATTCTAACACCACTAGTTACATAGATAGAAGTGATTGTATTCTATCATTATAAGCTGATGAACACAACAAGACAAGTTAGACATGTGATCAATTAGGGAGCTTCTTATATTGGTATGAAGCCAATAACAAGTAGAAATATTCCATAGCTATGCTACTTAACCTTTCTATATCATTAAGCTTCCATGTGTTTACATAATCAACACGTAACAATAATTAATAATGACATAGTTAAGTTGACTTCCTTATACGTATTAATTGAAGATCATTCGGGGATTCCTTCTAGTTGATACTACACATATAGCAATTATGTAAGATCAAGATATGGTAATCAATGTTAGTAAGTTAAGCACAAAGGTAAGTAAGCATCACATTATTAGAGTATGTAATGAAGTTGTATACACACACCATAGTACAAGGTATATAAGCTATTCTATATCACGTATTATCTCTAATGAATGGTCGCTCTTATTACATGTTATGAGCTCAGTGTATTATGGGAAAAGACATATCTATCTCACTTCATAATTCATGATAAAGCTATCTATATATATGATGGTTGATCTCATGATCTTACAACACCCATTCTGAATGTTATGAATGCAACATGTAGTATGAACAAAGAGATACCTGCAATGTAGGTTAGATAATGATCCTTACTAATACTTATCTCTATACTATTGATAGGACACAATAAGGAGATCTCATATCACTAATTAGGGAAGAGCCCGCACATCATTACCATAACCAAATTGTGTCATTAATATGGAGCTTAGTTGTTGTTAGTAGTGTAATTCAATGTTGTGATAGATTATGGAAACATAGTAGTATAATTCAACTTTGAACAACTATTACAGAAATATTCCCCTGCAGACAGGTGAATTTTCCCTTGGATTACTGACCCCTATACCAAGACAGAAATAATCATTTGGACACTACCATTCCTATAAACTCATTTTTCTTATTGAAAAAGAGAGGAGAAGGTAAAGTAGGATGTACTCTGCTTATAACGTTTTTCCTAGCTACTCTTATCTGCAAGCTTGATCCAACTTCTGGCGCAAATCAATACCTACAATGAACAACAAGAAACAAGTGACTTCCTTCTATTCTAATGGATTAGGCAAAGAAAATTCATCTATGCAAATCAAATTAAATATATAAAAGAACATGAAACCACATACTTGAAGGAAATAGACCAAGTATATAGGATGAGAACTTCAAAAGGAAACTTACAATTTTCAGATGATGTTGCAACAACCTCTCCATGTCCTCCTCGTCCAACCCTTGCTCGAAAGATCCACAATCAAAATAACAATGCTTTTCTTCTTTTCTCCTCTTTTTCACTATGGGAATGCCTCCATTTATAGGCTTTGAGAGGCTCAAGTACCTTGGGTATATTTGGAATTAGTTGAGGATATGGCTCAAATAGTTGTAATATCTTCCTTAGATGCATCCCTGGAGTTATATTCGAGCCAAACTAACCCAATCCATCCATAGTTGTCTTTGGAGGAAAGTCAGATTTCCTCCAACATTCCCTCAACCAACTCAGTGCTCCCTCTGAGATGGAAAAGAAGTGCTAGCGCTCCCTGTGTATAAGCAGGGGAGCGTTGATCTTCTAAAAAGTCACCAAGATGAGTAAATCCCTAGTAAAAATACTTGTTCGGACTATCAGATGGTGGGGATTCTTTTTCTAACATGTTTTCGGGGTTGTAGCAAGTGTTTTCATGGTGTCGTTCGAGATGTGACACTTAGGAAAAATGAATGCAACACTTACGACACGTGTGACAATAAAGGTGTGACACTTATGACACTTGCAACAGTGAAAGTACGACACTGTCGAAGTGAGGAATTTTGATACGAATGTGACACTTAGGAAAAAAAGAATGCGACACGACACTTGTTACAATAAAAGTTTGACACTTATGACACTTGCGAAAATGAAAGTACGACACTGTCGAAGTGAGGAATTTTGATGTGTAATAGATTTCCCCCCAAAGTGTGAAGTCAGAAAAGGAATGCTAATGGCCGAAACACTTTGTAGATTCTTCGAAGCAAGGGTATGGAGTTGGAGAACCTGGTAGAAGTTGCAAACAACCATTAAACAATGTTAATATGCGTTCCATTCCTGAGGAATGCATACCTATGCTTAGAATTCAAATGACTCAAAGCACGATTGCCAATAAATACCTTGCAAATCCATGATGATATTGACTAAGGAGATGGCCACCAAAGATATAATGTGGATCCATCTCTCTATGATCTGACTTGATCGCAACCACCAAAGATACTATGTGGATCCATCTCTCTATGATTTGACTTGATCGCAGCCACGAAAGAATACACAATGGAGCTACGATGTGATAAGAACATAGCCACATATCAATACAAAGTGGATCTATGTTAAAACATGAATATCAGTTGGATAATCACCATTGCAACCTGGGTAAAGTGTATATGCAGATGAATACTCAACCCAGGGTCTTCATCTCGATCCTATAATAGTATGATTATGTCCATGTGAATAGATGATTTGATGTCGAACATGACAGAAACCATTTGATTATCGATCATTGAGGTATACCGTTAACAAGTGTGAGAGAAATCACCATTGATGTTGATGATTCTCAAGGTACTTTTAAAGTACAATCCAACGAATGTGAATAATGAGCTGAAGTCGAACATTCATGGAATCAGTCGGTCATGGGTCATTGATGCATACCCACTGTCGAATGCGAGGAGGCATGCCATTGAGGCATGCATGTCCCAAGGTACTGATGTTTTCCTAAGTCTATTTCCTGGATAATTTGTTTAAGTCGACAGGAAAATACTCATCGAAGGAGGGCATTGATGTATCCCCCATCAATTGACATGAAACTCGTCATAGGAAAGTGATAAGATATACTGGATGAAAATGGATTGACACAGGTATGGGAATTGGTGACATTTTAGATGGATGACTTTTGAGGTGAAGACTTCCCTTGAACAGTGAGGCACGAAATAAGACTTGGCAGCATAGATTCAGAGTGGACCAAAACATAATACAGCGAGTGTTGGGGCATTCTTTGGATGGGACAAAGGAGTAGAAAGACTCATAGGATTGGTTCAGTGCGGAGTCTAATGGATTATCCAAGTGTATGGTGAGGTGAAAACAAGTGACGTGTTCAAGGGCGACCATTAAGAGCTCCCTTAAAATATCTCAAGAAACTTGACCCACTTCCTTCAATTTTTCCCCCATCCAAATAAATGAGTACCTCTTTTTAGTTTAATGAGCTCGAGGAGGGTAACACATGCTCGATATAACTCACCTTCGGTAAGTTCCTCTTCCTTTATTTAACGAACTAGAAGAAGTAAGGGTTTGTCCACAGATGGACGCTTCAATGTGTAGTTTTGCGAGTCTAGAGAAGGAAAACTCGGTTGTTTTTCATGTTTAGGGAGTTTGAAAATAACTTAAAGAAAACTTTGAGGTTGTCCTTTTTCTTAATTTTAGTCTCTGAGGTCTGAAAAAAGTATAAAATCATACGACGAATAACTCTTCTAGCCGAGATTGACTAGAGCGTTCCTTTTTCATAGTTCGTCTACTGGGACTGAAAAAGGGGTAATCTACCGCCCAATAGATGTCTCTTCATATATTAATGAGATTGAAGTATGAAAAAGTTTTATCAACAACGTCACAAGGTCATCAAAAAACTATGCTCCATAATTTCCTGCGTAATCAAGTTATTCTGCGAAAAAAATGTCAGTAGTTTCTTTCAAAATCGACAATAATTTAAGAAAAAACTCAAAAAATAAATATTATTAATATGAAAAAGGGTGCAAATGACTCAATTTGGACATATTAAAAATCAATTAGGGAAAAAAAAAGTTATTCTCACCTTTCATTTTACCATTTGTCTTTTTCCTTGAGGTTTTCCCCCCTTTGGGGCGATTTTTCAGCGTTGACTCCAGAAGCTACAGGCGACCATTCGCGATTCCGTTTGGATCAGGTTGGTTCTCTGTCCTTTATCATTCATTTACATGTATTTTTGTTCAATTTCAGCCTTTATTTCATGAGCTTGGGCTCCTTGGAAAGCCTTAGAGCGTCGAACAGGATCATTACTACCTTAAGCAATTGAGGGGGGTGTTTTTCGAGATTTCAATGCCCTAGTATGACTTCTAGGGGAGCACCAGCGCTCTGGTTTTTATTTCCAGGGAGCCTTCGGCGCAAAAGTTGAATTTGTTTTTGGTTTTTAGGCTGTGAAAAAATAGTTTTTCTTCTTGGAACTTGGCTAATGTGATTCATTTGTGAATTTGTAGGTTTTCACTAGCCAACATGATTGAATGGAAGGAAAGAGAACATGAATTTGATGATATGGCTACCTTACAAGACCCTCAAGTGAGGGAGGCTCTACAAAAATGCGGTTTTCTAAAGTACTTCAAGCTACAAAACATGAGAAAATAAGTCATTTTACTCGAGTATCTGATTGGGTTATGGGACAATGATGAGAAATCATTCTGGATAGGATCTCACATGTTTTAGATCGACATTGATGATTTGTATTTCTTGATGGGGATCTCGAAGAGGGGATCACCTATCCTTTTGTCTAGACATCGGTCTACTCCACAACTGACAGAGGCATATGTTTCCCAGTATTGTGTGTCAGGATCACGCTTGGTAGGGGGAAGAATCATCATTAAAGACGGGATGGACCTATCTCTACGATTCATTCTCTTCACTATCACAAAACTGGCAGGAAGCACCAGTGCCCACCTTGCTTCCAAGTCTCATATATCATATGTTATTCAGTGCTTTGAGCCCAATATTTTTAACTGGATTTTAGGGTTCTTGAGAAACATCAAAGAGTAGATATCTAAGTGTAGAACAGGAAGAACGAAACAATTTTGATACTGATATTTCTTGGTTTCATTATTTCTAGAGTGATTACCATAGACGCAACCGCAGGTTGCATTGATAGTACTCCCCACATCTGAGCCCCAGATGGAGAGGTGGACGAGTCTTTCACCTAGGTTGGGGAATGAACCCTCAGCCTTCTGCTTTACCGCTGACTTTTTTGCATGGTGGAGAAGATAATGCATGGTTATAGAGGATTTCTTGTATGTTGGAGTTCACTTTATGGGAAATGCAAATTTAGTGCTCCTCGAAGAGGAACAATGTGACACATAAGGTAAAATACGAAAGATCATGACCTTGCAACAATGTTTTTTTTTTTATATGTATATATGTATTTTTTTTTTGTACAATGAGGGATCTAATTCATTTGCTTTCATCATGCATACAGGGGCAAGTCACATCCGATGGGTATTCCAGCACTAGGACGTCGTGGAGATGCTCATGCAGAAACAAAGGTTGACATTAGAGTAGGAGGACTCTGAGAGGTGGAGAGGAACCTCCGTGGGTGACCATGGGCGTTCCTTCCATGAGGATACAAGATGTACCCTTACATCTTTAAAGACATACAGTTGGGGTGCCTGAAGGCCTTAGTCATTTGCTATGATGAGTGGCCAGAGAAGTTGTGTTCTATGTTGAGCACAATCTAGTGTAGGAAGACGAGTAGAGTCTCTTGACACATTAGTCTTTTATGATGATATCATGGACATAATGGCCCACCTTTTTCCCTGCTATGTACTTTTTGGACGATGTATTTTGACAAGACTTTTTCTATTTTATATACAGGCCTATATATATACGAGTTTTGCGATGGCTACTTATGTTTTTTTTCAAATGATGTGATGTTTTTATTTACATGTTTTATGTTTTGAATGTTTATCTATTTGCAATGTACCAATCCAACAGATAATTTTCTGATGAATTTGTAGTCGTATTAAGTTCTCTCTCTATATCTCTATATTCTAGAAATTAAAAATATCTCTCAAGACGACAAACCCTTAAATGGAGACGTAGAAAAAATGGATTATGAACAACATATTCACGGTTTAGTTGACGAACCACGTGTTGAGAATCAAGGTTGATAATCAATTGGATATACCTAAAGAAGAAGATTCGGTTAAAATTCCAATGACAACATGATATTCTGCAATGTTATTGATTGCATATCTGAGGCAGATTCCTCCCGAACTCACTAACTCACCAGAGTGGTAGATGACCCAAGTTGCATAAGCGATATTCTAGGTATGTCGACTAGTGTCATCCATGAATCCAAAATAGATAGGAAAGGATGATGAAATCTGCGCATTCAAGCACAAAGCAATGTATAAGAAGCTTTAAATAATGGGAAAAAACTCATGCACGCAAAAGAAAAGACACACCAAACCAAAAACATATAGTACAATAATGTACAAAGCACACATGCAAGATATTCTATGCATAGTACTTCTTTAGGTAAAACCCATTTCGGGGCTCACCGAGAGATAATCCATCATAATCCACTAACTCGTAGGCACCTCTCTATAGAACACACTTCATGATGTATGACCCGTGCCACATAGGTTCTAACTTACTTGCACCAAGTTTGTCATGATATTGGTCATAGACCAGGACTAGATCTCCTTCTGCAAAAGAGAGAGGTTGAACAGACTTATCATATTGAGTCTTTATGCATTTTTTATATGTCTCATTGATGAGAGAAACATCGCGATGAGTTTCATCCAACTTTGCTAGATATAAAATTGTTTTTCATCGACAAAAATATGGGGTAGGAGTTCTATGGTGAGTTTCAAGGATGAAATATTGCATTCAATCGACAACATTGCTTCCAACCTGTATATCAACTAGAATGGTGTAAATCCAGTGGCGGTTTTAACTGAAGTCCGATAATCCTAGAGTGTAGAGAAGAGATGCAAATGCCAAGAGGTTTTTTTTTCCCCCACCATGCGTTGAAGCATGGTCTTCAAGAATTTTTTGATGGCTTTAACTTGTCCATTTTCCTGAGGATAGTAAGGAGATAAATTTTCATGAAGAAAACCTAACTTGGTGCACAATTCACCCATCATCTGGTTCTAGAAATGAGATCCATGATCAGTTACAATAGCTTGTGGGACTCCGAAGCGAGTGATGATGTGATTGAACACAAAAAGTGTTTCAGTTCGGCCATCGTTAATAAATGTAGGCATATCCTAAGCCCATTTAGTGAAGTAATCGACGACGATGATAATATAACTATGCTCCCCAGTTGAGGTAGGCTTACATTGCATGAAATCGATATCCCATTTTGCAAAGGGGCCAATGACGACAATGGGATGGAGTGGAGTTGGGTGGGAACGTGATTTATTTTGAAAGATATGATAGGGTGGACATTTTTTAATGGTCTCGATGTAGTCTTTGAATATGGAAGGCCAAAAATAACCGACATGCAAAAAATTTTGGGTTGTAGCCATCCCAGAAAGATGATTTCCACAAGTTCCAATGTGACAGTCATTTAAAACTTGTTCAATGTCTTCATGGGTTAAGAAACATCGTATAACAATGTCAATACCTTGATGATACAAAGTGTTTCCAATGATAAGGTATTGCTTTGAATGGTTTCTAATGCGATGTCGTTCATCACATGAAATTCCTGGCTGGAAGCATTAGGTCTGGAGATAGAGAAGAATGTCTCCATACCACTGATCAGACGTACTAATGAGGAACAAGGATTCATCGGGAAGGGGATCACTGGGCTCAGTATTCTCATTAGTATGGGGAAGGTCACAAATTAATTCCGCAAATACCAACGATTTCTTAGCTTTGGATTTGGCAAACCCGAGATCGAATTCTTGGAGAATGATGATCCATTTGAAATATTTTCCCCCAGGTACTTGACGAGTCAAGATGTAATATATGGTTTTCGATTCAACAATGACCATGGTAGTGCAAAGCAAAATAAGTGGTGAAACCTTTGGACAACAATGATTGCTGCCAAAGCCAACTTTTCAACATGTGAATAACAAAGTTTGGGACCTGGAAGGATCTTACTTAAGTAGTATATCATATGTTTAGCGCCGTCATCATCCTCTTGTACTAACACCATGGAAATAGTGGAAGTAGAGGCAGCCATATAAAGGATGTAATCTTTCGTATAATTGGGTGGATGTAAAAGCGATGTATTCATTAAAGCATGCTTGATATCATCAAATGATAATTGAGCAGTTGCATCCTAGATAAAAGGGGCATCTTTCTGCAGTAGTCTCATGAATCCTTTAGAAATTTCGGCATAATTGCATATAAAACGACGGAGAAAGTTTTCCTTCCCTCGCAAACTTTGTAGTTGGGTAAGACTGTTGGAGGAGGTAAAGCGAGAATGGATTTGAATTTTAAGGGATCCACCCTAATCCCATCTTTGGATACTACGACACTGAGGAGTCTCCTTGATTGAAAAATAAAAATGCATTTATGGGGGTTCAAATGTATGTTGTAAAACCTACATCTAAGAAAGATTGCCCTTAGATGACCAATATGATATTGTTGATGAGACGAATAAGATGGCAAGCCATCGAGATAGGGTTCAACAATATGTTTGATGTCGTGGAAAGCATATGACATAGCTTGTTGAAACGTGGCTCCAACATTTTTAATTCCAAAAGGTAATTTTCGATAGGAGAAAGTCCCCCATGGGTAGATGAAGGTTGTTTTGTGTTGATCAACAGGTAAAATGTTGATCTGGTTATATCCATAAAATCCATCCATAAAAGAGAAAATGACACTTTCAGTGCAATTATCGATGATTTGGTTGATAAAGGGCATAGGGTAATTGTCCTTCAGACAAGCCTTATTTAGATCTGCTGCAAACCCCCGACCCTCAGGCCGAGATCTGCTCAGGATCGTTCTAAATCTACCTTCCTGGGTCTGATTGACTCTTTGGTTTTCCCCACAAGGAATCCCTCACACACTTGGCAGTGTATCCACAGGTCCGTATGAGTATGCCCCGTGTGATCAACCACAAAGCACTACTCAAGTCTCTCGATCTTAGTAAGATCACGCCCTTCACCAAACCGGGACTTCGGGTTTCGCGATTTCGCGATCCCTGTTGTTGAGAGTTCCTGTCTCTACAACCTCTGTTACCTGAAATGCCAAATTTGGATGCGTTCAGTAGAGGTTGGCTTCCCAATGGACTTTTTCACTTCATCGGGTTTTCAGACTTCGCGATTCTGGATGCAAGGCTCCCAGCCCTTCGACCTCCAAAACCCCGAAATAGTCAACAAGGTTTGACTTCGCCTATTTCACGAAGACACACCACCTGTCCACTCAAATGATTTCTATCTCTGACGTGGACTCTTACCACCTGTCCCTCTTCCCAGATTTCGGGACTTGAACAAGCCTTCAACTGTCGTTCCCCTATCACTTCGAAATCCCAAATGGAACCTTCTTCCTTTAGACCCGACAACCCACGCTATTTCAGGCTTCCGGGTACCGGAAGTTCGAGACTCTCAATCCCCAAAACACTGCCTTCTTGGGTTCCCGAACCCCAACACACCGAAATGCCAAAATGATCCTAACAGCTCCACTATCACGATCAACGGTCCACGTTGACTCTTATCTCCCTAAGGGTAGATTCATCCAACGCTTAACCTCCTTGCAGCTTCACTGAATCCCACGGTCCTCACAACTTCGCGAGTTCTCCACAGAGGATTTCAATCGCTCGTTCCCTCCTTGAAGTCTTCTGCGAATTGAACCAATGTTCTCCCACTGGGGCTTAACTTCTGTGAGACATTTTCAATCTCCGTCTCCCTTTGAGTAATTTCAAAGGTGCTGACCCTCCTGAGCTTTCGCTTGCCAGTCAAGTCTCGAAAGGAATCCTGTGCGCACTCCTTGCGGAAATATTTCAAATGCTTCTAAGTATTTGATTCTTCAACTCTGTGCACCCTCTGCAGCAGCCGTCCCTCAGTCTTTCAACCTTAGTTGATAATTTTAAGGCCTCGACTAGCCTGTGCACACCTTTCATGGCTTATGTGCTTCACCTACACTTCTGCTGGAATGAGAACAACAGTATCTCTCCTGATCTTTCTGAGATAAAACTCAGAACCCTTTTCAACGCACACCTTGCGGATGTTTCACTGCACTCCTTGCAGGAACTTTTCTCACTCAGGAAGAGAAACAATTGAAACTCATTCTCTTTCTCTCTCAGACTTCAAACATTTAACATGAAATCATACATACACACAGTATTTAAAATAAATGCATAACAAAGAGAATAAAACAACTGTAAGCATACCATTCAGCATGTGTAAACAAAAAACATCATAACACCATGAATCTGATTCAAAGCTTCATATATTAATTCAAAGCTATTGTACATGGGTTCTTCTTTTCAACTCTCTGCTACAACTCTCTTCTTCTATCCTGTGCTAATGTGTTAAGGACACAACTTCTACTATGATGCAAAGACGAGGGTGTCTATATCCGTTTTCCCTCCTGCTCTTCTAAACTGTCTAATCTATTAATTCAAACCTACCTACTTTCATTAACTGGGCTTAAATGCCTTTTACATTGACAGATGAGAGCAAATTGCTCATGATCTGTTTACAACAACCATACATAAATGCAAGTACGCTTCTAGCTATTACATTTATATCCGCTTCTTAATCTTTCAAAACATTTCAAAACGTGAAAAATGTGCTAGGCGCTTTCCCCAACTGTCTTCCGCATCCATGCTTGCTTGGCTGCTGACGATGCTCTTGCATCATACTCTCTTGCTTGAAAATTTTCATGAAATCCTATTCATGAGCTCTTGCACGGTCTGTCCATGCTTATGAATTTCTACTTCATCCTCCCAACTGGCATCTTCAACTGGATGTCCCTTCCATTTGACCAAGTATTCAAAATACTCCTTCCTCTTGGTCTTTTTGCTAATCCTCTTGTCAATTATGCTTTCCATCTATGGATTTTTATCTTTAGGCATTTGTTTTGTCCATTGAACTTATTTTTGTTCCTCCTTTGCTCCTGTTTCTTCAGCTCTGTAAGGGTACAAATCCGCAACGTTGAATATCGGTGAAATTCCGATCCCATTGGGTAATTCAATCTCATATGCATTTGTCCCAAATTTCTTTACAACCTTGCATGGTCCAATCTTTTTTTATCTTTAGTTTGTTATATGTTCCCCTTGGGAACCTCTCCTTCCTCAGATGTGCAAGAATCAGATCACCAACTTCAAATTGAAGTTCTCGCTTGTGTTGATCTTCTCTCCACTTGTATTCTTGACTTGAAGTTTGCAATCACTCCTTGACTCGGCTGTGAAGCTCCTTCATTGCTTCTGCAAAGTCCTCTGCACTAGCGCTTCTGAATTCATTTTGTTTCGAATCTTTCAATTTAGAAACTCCCATTGGCTGCATTCCATATACAATCTAGAATGGACTCTGCCCTGTGCTTTTGTTGAGTGAATCATTGTAAGCAAATTCCACTTGTGGCAGAATGTGATCCTATTGACTGTGGTGTTCAGTCACTAAGCTCCTCAATAAATCCCCCAAGCTTATGTTCACGACTTCTATCTGCCCATCCGTCTGAGGATGATACGCTGAGCTAAAAGACAAACTTGTCCCCAAATTTTTCCACAAAGTCCTCCAGAAATGTCCAATGAATTTGGTATCTCGATCAGAAACAATACTCCTTGGCAAACCGTGAAGTCTGACGACTTCCTTGAAAAACAGGTTCACAATATGAGTTGCGTCGTTGATTTTCTGGCATGGTATGAAATGTGCCATCTTTGAAAATCTGTCGACTACCACAAAGATCGAATCATAGCCCCTTTGTGTCCTTGGTGGTACCAATATAAAATCCATGCTCACTGCGTCCCATGGCCTTTTTGGTATGGGTAATGGCTGGTATAACCCTGTATTCTGCCTTTTCCCTTTTGTGTGCTGGCAAATTCTGCATCTATCTACAAATTTCTTGACATCTATCCTCATCCCTGGCCAAAAATATGAGCCATTCAATTTTGAGAACGTTTTGTCATGACCAAAGTGTCCGACCAATCCTCCATTGTGTTTTTCTTTCAACAAATTCTCCCTCATGGAGCATTTTGGAATGCATAGCTGATTTCCCCTAAACAATAATCCATCCTGGATCATGTATTCAATCCACTAGCTTCTATCCCTGAGAATTGGATTCTCATATGCCTCATACGCTTCCTTAAAATCTGGGTCATCCTTTTACATTTCTTTGAGGTTATTAAAACCCAAAGTTTTGACTCTGAATTCCTGCATAAGCAAACATTTCCTACTCAAAGCATCAACAACTTTGTTAGCAGTTCCAAAAATATACTTAATCACAAAAGTAAAATTCTGCATGAATTCAACCCATTTAACATGTTTTTGGTTCAACTTCTCCTGTTGAGTCACGAATTGTAAAGCATGATTATCACTATACAAAACAAACTCCTTGGGAACCAAATAGTGTCTCCATTTCTTCAGCGCTTGTATGACCACATAGAATTCCTTGTCATATGTGGAGTACTTAACCTTCGCTTCATTCATTTTTTCACTGAAGTATGTGATCGGTCTATCATCTTGGCTTAAGACCGATCCTATTGCAAATCCACTCGCGTCACACTTGACCTGGAATGTCTTGCTAAAATCCGGCAAAACCAAAATTGGCTTCTCAGTGATCTTCTTCTTCAGTAGGTTGAAACTCTTCTCTGCTTCCTCTGTCCAGTGAAAAGATTTATGTCTTTTCTTCACCGTATCCATCATTGGTGCGCTAATTCCACTGAAGTTTCGTATGAATTTCCTGTAGAAACTAGCTAAACCATGGAAGCTTCGAACTTCAAACACATTCTTTGGCGATGGCCTATTCTTAATTGCATTTACCTTTTCGGGATCCATCTTCAGCTCATTTGCAGAGATAACAAAACCCAAATAAATGAGTTCTGTCCTCATAAATGACGATTTCTTCATATTAATCAACAACTTCTCTTGCTATAATCTCCTCATCACTGCAGCTAAATGCTTTAAGTGTTCTGCTTCTGTCCTACTGTAAATTAATATATCATCAAGATATACAATGACGAATTTCCTAATGAAATCCTTCAGGACTTCATTCATCAATCTCATGAAAGTATTGGGTGCATTCATTAAGAGAAATGGCATAACAAGCCATTCATACATCCCCTCATTTGTCTTGAATGATGTCTTCCATTCATCACATTCTCTCACGCGAATCTGATGATATCTGCTTTTCAAATCAATCTTTGAAAAAAATCTTGCTCCACTCAAGCAATCCATCAAATGATCCATCCTTGGTAATGGAAATCTATATCTGATGGTAATCTTGTTGATCGCTCTTGAGTC
Source organism: Picea engelmannii (assembly GCA_009831015.1). Lineage (NCBI taxonomy): Eukaryota > Viridiplantae > Streptophyta > Pinopsida > Pinales > Pinaceae > Picea > Picea engelmannii. The sequence continues at coordinate 1,055,487 of ML776576.1, read as the reverse complement.
TGTACACATTCTCCAGCCTCTGTCTTTCTTTGCGATGAGCATTGTTGGAACAACGCATGGACTCAAGCTTTCTCTAATTAATCCTTTGTCCATTAAGTTCTGGACTTGTCTCTTGACTTCTTCATTCTCCTGCGGTGTCCATTTGTACGCTGCTTTGTTTGGTAAACTGGCTCCAGGTATAAGATCAATGTGATGGCTTATACTCATGATCGGTGGAAACGAACAAGGTAGTTCGTCCACTACTATATCAGCGAACTCTTCCAACAACTTCTGGATTTCCTCTGGTAAATCATCCACTCTTGTACTGGTCAAAACAATTCTAGGCTTCCTGACCACAACAAATTGTGTGTCTTCCTTCTTCTTAACCTCCTTAAGAAGTTCCTTCCCACTCATGGGAAGTACAGTGTTGCTCACCTCTGGTTTCACTTCTTTGTCCTTGATCGGCAGCAACATGTGCGTTCTCCCATTTTTCTCCAGGGTGTATGTGTTCTTTCTCCCATCATGAACCACATTCATGTCATATTGCCACAGTCTACCCAACAATAGATGACAAACATCCATGGGAATGACATCACATAATATTTCATCCTTATATCCTCCTATTTTAAATTCAACTAAACATTGTTTAGTGACATTTACCTGATGTCATTTTTGTAGCCGTGAAACTCTGTATGGGCTTGGATGTATGATAGTTTCTAGCTCCATCTTTTCTACCATCTCTGTAGATACGAGATTTTCTGTGCTACCACTGTACACGATGACTTTGCATACCCTGTCTTTTGTTTTGCAAGCAGTCCGAAACAAACTGTTTCTTTGGGTTGGGTTCTCTGCCTCCTTCTCTGGCTTCAAGAGAACTTTCCTCATCATTAAGGATCTTTCGCCCTCAGCATCTTCTGCCTCAACATTTCATCCTTGAGCTTCAATAATGTGAGTCTCACCACCTTCTTTCTTTCTGTCTGGACACTCATAAGATTTATGTCTGTTTTTTCCACTACAAAACATTTCAATTCACCTCCTCTGCCTCTTCCTCTCCTTCTAGCTCGAGGAAAAGTATTTCTATCATCATACTGCCCTCTCTGTGAGCTTCCACATCTCTCAGGTTGAGTTTGATGTTTCTTCCCCTCTTCTTTAGATTTCTGAGTTCTGTCTTGGGAAATCATTTTGCCTCTAGCTTGGCTTCTGCCTCGGCCTCTTTGACCTTGCTTTTGGCTTAGCTTCTCTTCAGCTTTCAGAGCCATCTGATAAGCATCTTCTACAGTTCAAATGATCATCATGCTCATCTCATCTTGGATGTCATATCTCAGGCCATTCATGTACCTGGAAACTTTTTCATCATTGCTTTCTTGATGATCTTCTCTGATGTTTATCTTGTAGAACTCTTCAGTGTACTCCTTCACTAACATCATCTTCTGTCTCAAATTATGCATCCTCCGAAATAGAGTAATTTGATAGTCCTTGGGTATGAATTTGGCTTTCATCTTCGCAACCATTCTATCCCATCTTTTGATTTTCTGCAGTGTTTGTCAGCCTGCAGTTCATCTCACCACAATGATGCATGCCCTTTAAGTCTGGTAACGACATGTTTGACTTTCTTGTCTTCCTCAACATCCTCATAGTCGAAGTATTTATCCAGAGCTCTAATCTAGTCTAGAAGCTCTTCAACATCTAGGTTTCCCTCATACACTGGAATGTCCATTTTTTCTCTGGCACCTATCCTTGCAACAACCCTGAATAGGCATTCATCTACAGCATCTTCGACTGCAACTTCTTCTCCTTCGTTTTCGACTTGATTTTCACTTTCATCCTCGCTGATATCCCCAACATCAACTGTGCACCTCTGTGTTGTCTCCATGGCATCAAACCTAGCACGTAGTTCGTGCATTTCCCTCTCCACTGTTGGATCAGGCATTGATCTGTCTCTTCTTCTCGGTGGCATGGATGTAAAATGTTCCTCTTTTCTCTACTACAGAAAGAAAATACTTGTTCTGCAGCTCTGATACCACTTTTTTGCGTATTAGAGTACTCTTCTTCCTCCTGCTTCCTCCATCTGCAATATACAAACAGAGTCAAGCTCTAATACCAAATGACGCAGACCCCCGACCCTCAGGCCGAGATCTGCTCAGGATCGTTCTAAATCTGCCTTCCTGGGTCTGATTGACTCTTTGGTTTTCCCCACAGGGAATCCCTTGTACACTCAACGGTGCATCCACAGGTCCTTATGAGTATTCCCCGTGTGATCAACCACAAAGCACTACTCAAGTCTCTTGATCTTAGTAAGATCACGCCCTTCACCGAACCGGGACTTCGGGTTTCGTGATTTCGTGATCCCTCTTGTCGAGAGTTCCTGTCTCTACAACCTCTGTCACCCGAAATGATGAATTCCGATGCGTTCAGCAAAGGTTGGATTCCCAATGGACTTTTTCACTTCATCAGGTTTTCGGACTTCGCAACTTCACAAATACGGATGTAAGGCTCCCAACCCTTTGACCTCCAAAACTCCGAAACGGTCAACAAGGTTTGACTCCGCCTATTTGACGAAGACATGCCACCTTTCCACTCAAATGCTTTCTATCTCTGACGTGGACTCTCGCCACTTGTCCCTCTTCTCGGCTTTTGGGACTTGAACAAGCCTTCAACTGTCGTTCCCCTATCACTTCGAAATCCCAAATTTCGAAATGGTGCCCTTTTCCTTTAGACCCGATAGCCCACGCTATTTCAAGCTTCCAGGTACCAGAAGTTTGAGATTCTCAATCCCCAAAACACTGCCTTCTCGGGTTCCCGAACCCCGACACACCGAAATGCCGAAATGATCCTGACAGCTCCACTATCACAATCAACGGTCCACGTTGACTCTTACCTCCCGAAGGGTAGATTCATCCAACGCTTAGCCTCCGTGCAGCTTCACTGGATCCCACGGTCCTCACAACTTCACGAGTTCTCCACAGAGGATTTCAACCGCTCGTTCCCTCCTTGACGACTTCTGCGAATTGAACCAATGTTCTCCCACTGGGGCTTAACTTCTGTGAGACGTTTTCAATCTCCGTCTCCCTTTGAGTACTTTCAAAGGTGCTGACCCTCCTGAGATTTCGCTTTCCACTCAAGTCTCGAAAGGACTCCTGCGTGCACTCCTTGCGGAAATCTTTCAAATACTTCTAAGTATTTGATTCTTTGACTCTGTGCACCCTCTGCAACAACAATCCCTCAATCTTTCAACCTTAGTTGATAAGTTTAAGGTCTCGACTAGCCTGTGCACACATTGCACGGTTTCTGTGCTTCACCTGCACTTCTACTAGAATGAGAACAATGGTATCTCTCCTGAGCTTTCTAAGATAAAACTCAAAACCCTTGTCAACACACACCTTGCGGATGTTTCACTGCACTCCTTGCAGGAACTTTTCTCACTCAGGAAGAGAAACAATTGAAACTCATTCTCTTTCTCTCTCAGACTTCAAACATTTAACATGAAATCATACATACACACAGTATTTAAAATAAATGCATAACAGAGAGAATAAAACAACTGTAAGCATACCATTCAACATGTGTAAACATAAAACATCATAACACCATGAATCTGATTCAAAGCTTCATATATTAATTCAAATCTCCTGTACATGGGTTCTTCTTTTCAACTCTCTGCTACAACTCTCTTCTTCTATCCTGTGCTAATGTGTTAATGATACAACTACTACTATGATACAAAGATGAGGGTGTCTATATCTGTTTTCCCTCTTTCTCTTCTAAACTGTCTAATCTATTAATTCAAACCTACCTACTTTCATTAACTGGGCTTAAATGTCTTTTACATTGACAGATGAGAGAAAATCGCTCACATTCTGTTTACAACTGCCAGACATAAATGCAAGTACACTTCTAGCTATTACATTTATATCCACTTCTTAATCTTTCAAAAAAATTCAAAAGGTGAAAAATGTGTTGGCGCTTTCCCCAGCTATCTTCCGCATCCATGCTTGCTTGGCTGCTGATGATGCTCCTGCATAAAGATCCCTATAATCGACACAAACATGAATTGTCCCTTATTTCTTGGCGACCCGAACGATGTTGGAAAACCATTCGAAAAAGTTTTAGGATAAATAAAACCAGACTGTAGTAAATTTACCACTTCTGCCCTGATTGTTGCAGTTTTCTTAGGATGAACCGGGCGAAGTTTCTGTCTCATAGGTTTAATTCCAGGGTAAGTTTTGATTTCATGAACAATAATCGAAGGATCGATCCATGGCATTTATTCATAGCTCTAGGTGAAGATGTTGCATAATTATTTAAACAAGGTGGTGTAAGTTTCAATCTCTTCAATTGAACAATTGGCACCTAGTAGGCTAGTTGTATGTTTTCGACAATACCTTATTTTGTGTATATGTCAACATTGATTGTTTAATATATGTTTCCCAAATTCCCCTCAGAGAATGTATCATGAGTGAGTATTGGATATTGGGGATTGTCGACGATATCGGTGGTAAATATAGATGAAATATCTTTCTCAATCTCATCCAAACTGGGAAGAAAGGATGAACGATGGTGGTTGTCATCCCATGGTGCCTCCTCGATACTAAGTATTTCCATAATGGATTCATCGGATGGAAAAATATGTAGGATTTTATCGAAAGTGGAGGATAATGAATCTAACTAAGATGACCACAAATAAGAAGTAGACACCAATAGATGTTGGTTGTCAGGTGAAGGAGAGACATACTAAATGGCGTCATAATTAGCCTCTGTAGGGATAAGTGAAGACTGTCACCTAGTGAATCAAATTCTAAGGGACTAGGTATGATCCATGGATCAAATGATTTGAGGGACTGATGTACCATAGTCGAAATCATATTAACCATTGTGATATGTTGCATGGTTGGAGGAAGAGGTGTGAGGAAAGTTCCCATGAGAGAAGAATATTTCAGTATACATACCCCTACACTTTCATAAGTAATCTTTGAATCCCCCCAAAATGGAATATTGTTGGCTATTTGAGTGCAAGCATCAGGGGTGCAGTAATCTAACTGATTGATGCTCACAATTTTACCTAGATGAGGAAATTGGACACATCAAAAGACTTATGAAGAGACAACAATCATATCATAAAACCAACTTATTCCTAGCAACAAGTTATAATTGAGGGGAGCGTCAACTACTTATACATCGACGAAAATAATTTTTCCCCTGAGTTGAACGGCTAAAGATTGTAACAATCCATGAGTTCAGAAACCTCTTCCATCAAATTATTTTAACATGGTGGGATATTGATTAAGACTAGGTGATTTAAGGCCTTTCCAACAAGCTAAGGACATGACACATGTTGATGCTCCCTCATCCAAGATTGTGCGATGAATATGTTGATTATGGACAACGACATCAATTTGGAAATCTAGTTGGTGAGAGAGTCATGATTTAAAATTATCCATATTGAACGTGATATTATTGGATGAATCAGGATCTATAGCTTCAATGGTTTCCAAGAGAGTTCTACGTTGGCTAGGGAAGTGTTGTATAACTTCGAGAGCTGACATAGCACAAGGTGCTTGGGCCAAATATTTAACAATGTTGTATTTTTGGGCAACACAAGAGTTAGGATTAAAGGTCGACTTCCTGATTGTGCTCTTAGGTGGACGTAATATAGAGTCAAAATTGAGTTTCTCAATTTGGAGAGGTCCAGACGGAGGGGCAACTAAAGTGGAAGGTGGATCAGGCGCAGTTCCATTAGTTACATTTTCCTTACCAGTTTTACCTCGTGGTGTGTCATATGTCGTAGTGCGAGTGGTCAAATCTACACCATTAAACATATAAATGTGTGCACTCGATGAAGAATCCTTGTTAGGAGGCTGACTTGGGTTGCCTCCTTATAGAGGTGCAGGATTTTGTGCAACCAATGACTATTGTTATGGAAAAAGATGAGTCAAGACAATAGGTTGAGAATTTCCTTTAAATAATTTAGCAACTTGTTCCTAGTGGGGATAGTCTCATGTGTAGTGATCTTCAACACAAATGAGACATGGAAATTTCGGTTTGTGTTGTGGTTAATTTTCAGTAGCAGGTGGTTGTTCTTGTGTTTTTGTATTTTTAGTTTGATTATTATTTTTCTTGGGTTTATTCTTATTTTTCTTTTTCCCCCTTGATTGTTGTGGTGAATTTGATTGGACTGCATTCACTTCGGATACTTGAGTAGGGGTGGAGTTTGATGATAGTGGATTTTCATGGTAGTTGAGGAAGTTATTGAATGATTGGTTGTGCCAGTCGATTGTGAACCAGATTGGGTTTTGATGGAATCGATAACTCCATACGAATGAGCGATGGAGGATGGTTTTGATGGACCAGTTAGTGTGCAGGGAGCGTTTGGGATCAATTCATACAAAGTATTGGATTGGGAATAAACCAGATCCAAATACTGGGCACGAGCAATGGTTTCATCTTCTGTGACTGCACCACCCATGGATACATCACGAGAAATAGGATGTAATAGAGATTTTGTGAACCATTCATCCAATAATTGGTCAAGAATGGTTGCTTTGATCAACCATCGTTGTCGTCGTCTCCATTCATGAATATGATCAGAAATGTGTATGGAGTTAGTCTAACGAAGGGAGTTCAAGAGTTCCGCGTATATGATGGGAAATTGGAAGTGGGTGAGGAAATCCATGGCAAGTGAATTAAAATATTGAAAAGTTTTGCGTTGTAACTCAATGTACCATTTAGCCGTTGAACTTGTAAGTGTACGCCAGAAAAGACATAAATAGATAGAGTCCTCCATCAGTGAGTTTGATGAACACCACATATGAAATTTCATGATGTGATTATTAAGGTCTTCTACAGGTTTATCATCAAATTTTGGAATATCAGAAGGTAATTTAGCTGGGATGAATGGCCAAAAAGGAGAGTGTAATATGGGATTGTTTATTAATCTCGACAGATCCGATAGATATAAAGTGGCTAAAAACGATACTTGTCGATTAGCTTGAGGATGATACTGGTGTGGCATAGGAACACCAATAGGACCATAAACTGGTTGTGGTGGATAGTTGTATCTAGCAAGTCCTCCCATATGTTGTTGTTGTGGATTTTGACTAGCAAAAGTGGGATTCATTTGTTAAAGAATTTGCATAAAAGGGGAAGTAAAACCCATTTGGCCCTGGGAGGATAACCAGTGTAACCTAGGGGAGGATATCCTTCTTGAACTTGATGCAGGTAACCAGGTTTCCCCTGAGGAAAGTAACTTGGTTGACCCTGAGGAGGGTAAGTGATTTTACCTTGGGGAGGAAAGGATGATTGGCCATGAGGACCCCAAGCTGGATTCGAGACACCTGGGAAGGGTTGTAAAAAATATAGTCCATAAGGGTTGTAAAAAATATAGTCCATAAGGAAAATACAACAAGTTTTAGTCAAATAGGAGCTAATATCAGACAAAATAAGTTATGAGTTAAAGAAGGAGATCCAAAGACTATACCCAACAAGCAAGAAACCCTGAAATTTTCCAGAAAAGGGAAAATCAACACTTTGGTAACAAAGACACCAAAGCACTACAACACTTCCAAGAAGGCTTTGTGGGAGTGTTGATCAGGGAATAACATTCTCACTTGAACTGCAGGGCAATTCTAGTTTTGAGGAAAGTTTGAGAAAGAGATCAAAAAGCTCAGTAACTCAGGAAAATTCAGTAAGAGGCTCTATGAGATGAGGCTCTGTAAGGAGATGAAAAATTCAGATCAAATCAGTAAATAGGATCTAAGGATAGGAACAAGTCTTGGATGAACAAAGGGAACAAAAAATTGAAAGTTCATCCCCAGTGGAGTCTCCAATTTCTGTTACGGAAATATTCCCCTACGGACATGTGAATTTTCCCTTGGATTACTGACCCCTACACCAATACATAAATAATCATTTGGACACTACCATTCCTATAAACTCATTTTTCTTATCAAAAAAGAGAGGAGAAGGTAAAGTAGGATGTACTCTGCTTACAACGTTTTTCCTAGTTGCTCTTATCAGCAAGCTTGATACAACTTTCGGCGCAAATCCATACCTGTAATGAGAAACAAGAAACAAGCGAATTAGTTGTATTCTAATGGATTAGGCAAAGAAAATTAATCTATGCAAATAAAATTAAACATAGACACGCACATGAAACCACATACTTGAAGTAAATAGGCCAAGTATATTAGATGAGAACTTTGAAAGGAAACTTACAATATTTTGTTGATGTTGCAACAACCTCTCCAAGTCCTCCTCATCCAACCCTTGCTCGAAATATCCACAATCAAAATAACAATACTTTGTTGATTTTCTCCTCTTTTTCACCATGGGAATACCTCCATTTATGGGCTTTGAGAGGCTCAACTACCTTGGGTATATTTGGAATTAGTTGAGGATATGGCTCCAATATTTGTGATATCTTCCTTAGATGCAGCCCTGGAGTTAGATTCGAGCCAAACTAAACCAATCCATCCATAGTTGTCTTTAGAGGAAAGTGGGATTTCCTCCAAGATTCCCTCAACCAACTCAATGCTCTGTTAGAATGGACAATAGAGTGCTTCAGTGCTCCCCTGATATGGACAGGAAGCGCTATCGCTCCCTGTGTATGAGAAGGGGAGCGTTGATCTTCCAAAAAGTCACGAAGATGAGTAAATCCCTAGTAAAAATACTTGTTTCGATTGTCAATTGATGGGGCTTCTTCTTATAACATGTTTTATGGGTTGTAGCAAGTGTTTTCATGGTTTTGTTCGAGATGCCACACTTAGGTAAAGAGAATGTGACACTTACGACACTTGTGACAATAAAAATGCGACACATATGACACTTGTGACAATGAAAGTATGACACTGTCGAAGTGAGGAATTTTGATGTGTAACAACAACTTGTATTAGAAATTAATGAAGTTTATATGTTTGTTATATGTATGCAATATTCAACATATTCGACATGCTCTTTATCTGTGTTAGTAGTTATGTACCTGTGATCCTATAACTATCTTGCATTACTAATAGTTGACAGAGTCATAGATTATGGAATAAAAGTAACCATTGATCTCTTAGAGGCTATAATTTGGTACGCTATTAGATTGAACACTATATCTATATAAGCTAGCAGATTACATGAACATGTTTGATTCCTGATATGATTAGCATTCATTACAGTTCTTCTATATTCATAATACAAGTAAAATTGAATACCATGTCATTATAGATTCAACTTATATAAAATCTATAGTATAAGGAAAGATAGAAGTCCAAGTATAGTTATGGAAACATAAGCAATAGATTAATTAGCCTAATTAGTGATATTGGTCTAATTCAACATATGGGGTTGATAGTAACACACATATCTTGTAATTAACTAGTGTATGTTATGTATACCATAAAGTTATGAATATTATATAGAGATCATAGTTCTTAATACATGTATCATTGTTCTTAGCTTATGACATGAACCTTTAGCCAATATGATAGAATGAGCTAGCTATGTAACCATGTTGAAGTTGATCAAGTAAGAGCTATGTTGGAACTAGTATCGCATGCTTGTTTCCCAAGCATAGTGTTTCCCATTGATTTGTATGGTTCATTACTGGTATACTTGTAATCAAGTGTATTTGAGATTGATGCTTGTAACTACATTACTCTGATTGGTATGCTATGTTGAAAGAAATGGAAATCGTTGATATTAGTTTACCTATGTTTGATTACGTTGATACTTATACTCGATACACGTTTCTTATTCCAATAGAGATAGTAGAGGATACTTGATACCTTTTTCCGCTACTCTCTCAACTAGTAGATGATCTGTAATTATTGAATGCAAGTTGATAGTTAATCTTATACTGTCAACCCCTCTTCTCTCACGAGAATTATTTTCCAATTTCTCTCAATACAATCAACCTCAATAATAACACTTACCCCATAGGGATTAATCCTATGGAAAATATGTTTTCTACTAACAATTCACCTAAGACCTTAAGCCAAGGAAACAAGTAGTATAAGCACAAATTTGGAGAGACTATATGTAATACATTTACATTCAACTAGTAGTAGACATCTTTGCTTGAATGTTTAGGTAGTGTAGGTGAGATTAGAATCATGTCATGAGTAAGTGACAAATCCAGATGATGCAAGCATGAGGTGGTCTTACTAGGAAGAGTAAGGTGCGCTTAAGTGTTGACAACATGGAAAATGTTTTTGGTGAGTGTAGAGATGAAAACATGGCAAATAGATAGGAGCTTCCATGAGGTGACCTTCTTACATAGGTTACATAAGAAAAATTGGAAAATTGATGCATTTTGGGGATAATGAAAACCCAAGTGGGTTGTACATTCCTTGGTTCACGAGGTGTAACTTTATAAGAAGAGCACGTTGGGAAAGAGTGCCACATTTTGGGGTTTTAACACAACTCACAAAGTAATAAGGCCATTTACAATGGCACAAACATCAATGACAAGGAATCAACTAGAATTCCTTGGACATCATTCAAGTATTTGGTTGTAACTGCCTAATAGTTAAGTGTGTAGCATGAGGGCCACATGTCTACTTTTCCTTGGAGGTGGTGGTAAGACAACCCATTTTAGGGAAAACGGTTTGTACACCTCTTTGATTTAAAGTGGAGGCTATGAGACTCTAAGTCACTCAAGAGGATTCATTCAGTAGGTTGGACACATGAGTTATTTAGTCAGAAGATAGAGTAAATAATCTCGGGGTTTTCTAATCTTGAATAGTGCAACTTGAGGAGGTAGACCTTGGAGAGTCAAGACTAGGGAAGAATTGACAAGAAATTAGGGCATGGCATGACTATTTTTAGAGTATTATTGAAGAGAGAGATGTATAGGAGGTAGACATATGGGTTCTTCAAAGGTTTGTTGCTACAAGTAGGGTGGAACTAATGCAAAAGAACCTTAGTTTATTTATACTTATACAAAATCAGTCATAGGAAATGGAAAAACCCCTATGTGTACTCTTGTTGTTGTAAGATTCTTCATTAATAAAGTTTAGGCACCCACCTTGAGTGTTGCCCTAACAATGCAATGTTGTGGTTCCTTTATGTGGTATATTATCATTCCTTGCAATTTTTATTTGGATAAGGTAGTGTTGCATCCCTTAAAGTGATTAAAGTGAAAAATTAGGTGGAAACATCTATGGTTACGAAAGTTGGTATTAGACAACAACTTTTCTAAAGGAAAGTTGGAATGTCAAATTGTTGATTGCTTCACAATTTGTGCATGTTTCTTGAAGATTCTTCTCCTCCAAGGGAGCACATTGGTGATAGACAGTTCCAATGACAAAGAGATGAAATAGACCTCGAAGGCTTATTTTTTACCAGGGAATCAAACTTGGATTGCACAAAACTAGTTAATGGATCTTAAGCATACAATCAAGGTCCAGGAGTGCATCAAGGCGTTTTTGGGCCTTATGTTGGAAATAAAGGACGTGGTTGATGAATATATGTTGTCTCATTTTATGAAGGGGCTACAACCTTGGGTGCAAAATACATTGTGACACTAGAACATGCAAAAGATTTACCTAGCCATCGTTGTAGTAGGTAAGATTCTCTAATTAAAGAATGTAGGAAGAAGTCCAAAAGTAAATGAAGTCATTTCATGAGAGAAACAACATGGAAAGATTAAGAATAAAGGAAAAGGTGTAGTGGCCGTATTGATTTAACGTCAAATAATTAATCAAACAAACAGTAACTACTACTTGATTTCTGTAACTCAGTAATTTCTTATAAACTCAGCACATACGCATATAAATTTATCATAACGAATAATGATTCCATAACAGAAATAAAACAAATACTTAATTTAAATTACCTTGGTCTGATGCTAACCCTCTGCTTTCCACTTTCCTTGTTGACCGTTGCTGAACTGTGTAAACACTGCCCAAAACCTTGTTCCACCCTACCAACTAGGACAACTTCCTAGCTCCGGGATATCATATGGATATCCTGGCCCCCGTGCCCAAAACCTCCAAAAAAATGGTGCCTGTACTGATCCAATCCGACTACAGAACTCAACTCTCCTCTGTGCAATCCAAGAGAGACCTCCCCAAAAATTCCCGTAGAATGGTAATGCCTCCTTCGTAAACCTCCTCCCCTCATATTTCTCCTTCACCGCCCTCCCTTTCATTTAATTCCTTACCTACACATTTATTAGCTTATCCCCTCATAATTAATATCTTATCCCTTTATATTCAGTGTCTTATCCCTTTCCGTGTACGTAAGTCTTTAA
>ML776576.1:986509-998891 GCA_009831015.1 Picea engelmannii | reverse complement strand
ATTATATTGATGTCCACAATATACCAGCAACACCAAGAAAAGCTACACAAAATTAAGTAAGAACTACAACTTATAGTTTTGTGCTTTTCATCGATTTGGTCACATGTAATTAAGCTTTCCCAAAATGCAACCTTGATTATTACCCGAATACTAGTTCTTTGCTAAATATAATTTCAATTCCCAATGATCATATTTCCCCCTTCCCACCTATAAATAGGAATACAAAACACTGGAATTTCTATGGACCACTCCCCCTCCAAATTCTTCCTTACTACCATCTTAATATGTCAGTGCAATATTTTCCACGGAAAAGACAGTGGGACATTTTTCTTCCTACACAAATCCAATAAGGTTATTACCCTCCTATGCAGAAATGCCTTCATATACCTCTTTGTTCCAGATTTCACATTGTAAAAAAGGGATGCCTGCTTCATTACATAAAGTTTAATAACTTTGTTATCAAAGGTTGACAAATCCACAAACTATGCTAACTGGATGCATATAATGAAAACGTCTTGTATGTTATTGCCATCTTCACCTCTAGATCAGAGATAGGTTCTAAAATTTATTTTGGGACTCTAAAGTGGAATGGCAGTCACTAAGATCTCTTCTTAAACATAAAACACCATGTCCATGACACAATGAAAATAATGGTAATGCTCTTTGTCATGTGAGACACAATGAAACATGGCACAATACTTTCAAAGTTGCATATATCATGTCACAAGATTTTGGAAGTTGCATCATTAAGAGAAGTTGAAATTATCATTAAGTGTATAACAAAATTACATTCACAGATATATACAAGCCATAGAAATAGACTTGTGTATATTATTAGTTATATAATGTACATCTAGCTGTCTTATAAAATTATTACATGACATCATGAATTTCTTTTAGTCTTCTTTTTAGCTTTCCAGTGCTTAAGCAAATCATCAATGTCCATGTCTTCATTTACTGGGCACTCTTCAGCAGATGATGTTGTTTCAGTCCTTTCACGCCGAGTACGTCTGGTCTTGTACCCACGGCATGGATGCTTCTGTGAGGGGCCATCACCTAAAAAGATAAAAAATATTGAATTTATATGGCCAATTTTTAAATAGGGTTGAAGTAGTTTATTATTATTGAACAAAAACTCTGCAATGTAATTATTTACCTGGTCCTCTAGTCGACACCATTGGAGTGGTTTCCGACCTGTTCACCTGATCTTCAGGTTGAGGATGATCATCTATGACATTCTCTGTCATTGAAACGTCAAAAATTATAAGTACAAAATTTATAAGTACAAAATTATTAAGTATATGATTAATATATAGACATTTTACCATCGTGGGCCTCTACATTCACAGGAACATCTTGGGGCTACACCTCACTAGGATGGGGCTACTAGGGAGCACCATGATCTTCTGGCTGCATTTCACTATCAACACTCTGTTGTTTAGTACTAATGGTAGGGTTGATAGTGTTGCTCCCCTGATTAAAACAATGTAAGACATTAAATTATGGACGATATCAAACATTTACGTATTTTATAAGTAACGAAAGGTTAAGGTGGAATGATTTTTATTTACCTTATCCAGCAAATTGGATCTTGGGGTCTGCCCCATGCTTTTCCTACGATCAACCATGACTTTATAACCATACTTGTAACCAAGTTGGAGGTCTTCCTCTGTGGTTCCAGTTCCGAAGTCGTCACCTTGCATTGCAAAAGGGTATGATTTTTTAATGTTTTTGGCTGCAATTACCTTAAAGTTGTAAGGTGATACAAATAATATTCTTAAGATGTTTTGGTACTTACGATTCGTGATTGTAACCTCAAGTAGATGCCGGGGCCTAGCTTGTGTTTTCCATGTTTGGCAATACTTACTTTGGTTGCCTTCGAAGTGTTAGGCAACCTATCATCAAAATTTTCAAGTATGTTATATATAACAACACTTTTATTTAGATCTAAAGAAAAATAAAGCTAGTATTGAATTCAAAAAATTGTAATTTACCTTGGTGTACCAGTTATTTGTTCTCCTAATTTTCTCAAAATATTCTCTTTTTCATCATCAATGATTGCCTTYCACTCTCTCTCTAGAATTGAGGGAGGACACTCATACCTAGGATTTTTTGCCAAGCTTCGTCTATAAACATCCCGGGTATATTTTAAATATTCACCCGCTGCAGATGCGACCGCTTTTGTATTGAACATGTCTACACCAAAGAGGCCTTCAAGATAATCCATAAGTTCCTTTTTGAGGTTGGAATTCTGGCAATTCCACCTCATGTGTAAGGTTTCCCCAAAAATAGACAAGGCCTTGCTCTCTACGTGCCTATAAAAAAAGTCGTTTCCTACACACAAAAAGATATGATCATTAATTTAAAATTAATAATCTAGACAATTTCTGTATGATGACAACATTAAACGATTAAAATATGATTTAAAACTACCTGGGAGTCTTGATTGTTTTAATGAAAGTCCATTATTGTCGAACAAAAATGTGTGCAGAAGGGTCCTCGTGCTTGTCACGCATCTAGCTCCAGGAAATGCATCCATCTCAACCACATCACTATGATCCTCATCTCTGCCACCCTCTCTAGGCTCTAATCGAGGTGTGGATGTCTGTTGGTGTGTGTCATGGCTCCTATCTGCATGAGGTGTGGAATATGGAGAAGTAAAGAATGCTCTAGCAGCTGTATGACCACCCGCATCAGGACTCTGTAGCGTCTCTGTAGCACCACTACTACCAACCCTGGGCTGAACAGGCTCCAAATATTCCTTTATAATTTTTTTTTTTTTTTTCGTGAGATAATGTAAAAGTTAAAGAACAAAGTAACATAATTGAACATATGAGTGCATTAAACAAAAAAATAAATAAATTATGGTTATTACCTTATATGTGTTAAGTTGTGACATAAGGAGCTTGATCCTTTCTTTGACGTTCGGAGTTTGTTCTGGACGATCTAACAAGCTAAATAGTTCCTTGTTAGCTGATGCAAGAGCATCGACAACTCATCAAGCGAGCCAGCGCGGAGTGGAAGACAGCTGGACAGCGCCAGCACAAATTTTGAAAACACCTTGATATTGTTGTGCCAACATAAATGTGTGGATTAAATGAAGCGCACTTGTAAATTGTATTTGGACCTTGAGCGGATAGCTCATGTCCTTAGGTAGATGAGGCATTTAATAGACTTAATGTAGTAGATAGAATATTTAATTTTAGATTTCATAGCTTTAGAGCGCAAGAGGGAAACGGGATATAGACACCCTCCTTTGTACATTGTATGATTATTGATTGAGAACATTTAGGAAGAGAAGAGCAAGCAGAGAAGTGTATGAAAACACCCATGTACAGACATTGAATTAATAGAAGAAAGATTTGATTCAATTACATGGTTTGTGTTGTTTCTCTGTGTATTTATGTTATTCTCATGAATGTTTGCTTCCTGTTATACACTTGCTTTCATATGTTGTGTATGTGATTTCATGGTTGAATTGAAGTATGTGAGAACAAGGAATTAGTTTCAATTGTTTCTCTATCTTGAACCAGAGTATTCCTGCAAGGAGTGCAGTCGAATCGTCCACAAGGAGTGCGTTGACAGAAGGGTTCAAGTAGAGAGAACTATTGTTCTAAGTTTCCAGAAGTGTAGATTTGGCACCGGAGCCGTGCAAGGCATGCGCAGGCTAGACAAAGTCTCAGAGTTGCGATTCTGAGCAAAGGGGATTAATACTTCTACTGCAGGTGTGCGCAGAGTCGAAGAGATTCAACACTTAGGCGTTGTTGAAGATTTTCCGCAAGGAGTGCGTGCAAGAATTTCTTTCTGAGAGATTTGAAGTCATGGAAGCTCAGGGAGGATAGGTCTTTCGAGTTCACCGAAGGACGGTATAAACAAAGTCGTTCCTGAAGGCTTATAAGCAGAGTTGCAGGTTTGCGCGCAGGGTGACGAGTTTTACAGAAGAGCGCCTCATCATTTCGTAGAGTTCATTTAGAAGGAGCGGACGGTCGAATTCTCCAAGGAGATTTCGTGAAGATCTGGGGGTCGTTGGATCTCTCGGAGTTGCAGGAAGGTTGCACTCTAAGCGTGAAGAAGGTTCAAGCTCAGGATAGATCGGGCCGTTGATCCAAGTCAGTTAGGATCATTGGATCCATCGCGAGATTGGCTATCAGGTCATCGTGAGAAAGGGATCGAATATTTGGCCACGGGGATCGCGATAGTCCGAGAAGTGAAGTCCCGATAGATTGCATAAATAGTGTGGGCCACAACAGGGCGACGTAGCAGGTGACGCGATTTATCAGTGTTTCGGCATCTCAGAGATCAGGAGTCGACGCGGAAGTTATTCGACCTCGCGAGTAGAGAAGTCGCGAGGGAGCGAGACCGCGAGTGTCGGCATTTCGGCGTCTCGTGTATCGGAGATTGGAAACCCAAGTGTTTGGGGTCGCGAGTTGCGAAGCTGCGATAGAGCTGAAGACCCAATAGGAGAAGAACGAAGTCAGCATTGACTGGCGTATCGAGCCTCGGGGATTCGAGAGCCTAGAGATCGATAGTGAATTCGTGAAGCTGCGAGTTCTGATTTCTCGACAAGCAGAAGGAGGGAAGTCGCGAGAAGGAATCTGTGGGTAGATATTTCCGATAGGGGAATAGAAGAACATTTACGTTCTTCGGGCCGAGAAGAAAGAAGGTCCTGGAGAAGCGGTCGTGCTCCGAGGGGTGCGGTTGCGTCAGGAGTGGTATCAGAGCGGGGAATTCTTTGCTTTCTATAGGAGAGAAGGAGTAAATTCGCCATGCCACCGAGAAGAGAAAGACAATCACCTGATCCCGAAGATAGGGAGGTGAGAAGAAGAGGTAGGCCAGCAGTAAATCCAGAAATGGAATGGCATATGAGAGATCTCCGAGCAAGGCTTGAAGACATGGAGACAACTTAGAGACGCCGAGTCGATGCTGGGGATTTCAGTGATTCCGAAGTTGAAGAGGAAGCTGGACATGAAGAAGAGGTCACAGCAGAAGATGTATCAACCGAGAGGTTGATCAAAGCCATCGCAAGGATGGGTACGAAGGTAAAAATGGACATTCCAGTCTATGAGGGAAATCTAGATGCAGAAGAGCTGCTAGATTGGATTAGAGCTCTCGACACATACTTCGATTATGAAGATATCAAAGAGGATAAGAAGGTCAGACATGTTGTCACACAGTTGAAAGGACATGTAGCATTGTGGTGGGACGAGCTACAAGCTGACAGACGCTGCAAAGGAAAGCAGAAGATCAAGAGTTGGGATCGGATGATCGCGAAGATGAAAGCGAAGTTCATCCTGAGAGACTATCAAATTACTCTGTTCAGGCGAATGCAGAACCTGAGACAGAAGCTGATGACAGTTAAGGAATATACTGAGGAATTCTATCGACTGAACATCAGAGCAGGTCATCGGGAGAGCGATGATGAGAAGGTGGCTAGATATCTGAATGGTCTGAGATATGAAATTCATGATGAATTAAGAATGCTAACCATCCAAACGGTGGAATATGCTTACCAATTGGCTCTGAAAGCTGAGGAGAAGTTGAGCCGAAAGAAAGGACAGCGAGGGCGAGGCAGAAGCCAGCCCAAAGGCAAGGTAGTTGCCCAGGAAAAATTCCAAAATCCCAAGGAGGAGTGGAAGAAACCTTAGGGTAAGGTTGAAAGAGGTGGGACCTCACATCGACAACCGTATGTTGAGCAGAGAGGACAGCATACAGAGCAGAGTGGAGGATATGCTGATGGAAATACTTTTCCTCGTACCAGAGGTAGGGGAAGAGGTCGAGGTGGAGTAATCACATGTTTCACATGTGGGAAGAATGGGCACAAGTCTTAGGAATGTCCAGAGAAAAAGAAGGACATCGGAGAAGCTCACATCACAGAAGCGTATAGGCGAGATGTTGAGGCAGAAGACACAGAAGGTGGAAGATCGCTTATGATGCGTAAAGTCCTTTTGACACCTGAAAAGGAGGTGGAAAGCTCAGTTCAAAGGACTAGACTATTTAGAACAGCTTGCAAGACCAAGGATAGGGTATGCAAGGTCATTGTTGACAGTGGTAGCACGGATAATCTCGTATCCACAGAGATGGTAGAGAAACTGGAGCTGGAGATGACTGATCATCCCAGTCCATACAGAGTTTCGTGGCTACAGAAAGGACACTAGGTAACTGTTACGAAACAATGCTTGGTTGAATTCAAAATAGGTGGGTATAATGATAAGATCTTATGTGATGTTATTCCCATGGATGTATGTCATTTATTACTGGGTAGACCGTGGAAATATGACAGAAATGTGATTCATGATGGGAGAATGAACACATATACCCTAGAGAAGAATGGGAGAACCCATATGTTGCTTCTGATATAGGACAATGAGGTGAAGTCGGAGGTAAGCAACACAATACTTATCATGAGTGGGAAGGAGCTTCTTACAGAGATTAAGAAGAAGGAAGATCCACAATTCTTTGTGGTCAGGAAGCCGAGAATTGTCCTGACTAGCACAAGAGTGGATGACCTACCAGATGATCTTCAGGAACTGCTGGAAGAGTTTGTTGACATCATAGTGGACGAATTACCTCATTTGTTTCCACCGATGAGAAGTGTGAGTCATCACATAGACCTCATATCGGGAGCTAGTTTACCAAACAAAGCTGCGTACAGGTTGATGTCGCAAGAGAATGAGGAGGTCAAGAAGCAGGTCCAAGATTTGATGGACAAAGGATTGGTTCGGGAAAGCTTGAGTCCATGTGCTGTACTGACAGTGCTCAGTCCGAAGAAAGACGGAGACTGGAGAATGTGCACCGATTCAAGAGTGATAAACAAGATAACCATCAGGTATAGGTTTCCACTGCTGAGAATGGATGATCTGATGGATTGCCTGAGTAGGGAAAATCATTTTTCAAAGATTGATTTGAAGAGCGGATACCACCAGATTCGCATGAGAGAAGGCGATGAGTGGAAAACAACATTCAAGACAAACGAGGGTTTGTACGAATGGCTAGTCATGCCGTTTGGTTTGACGAATGCACCAAGTACTTTTATGAGGCTGATGAATGAAGTCATGAGGGAATTCATCGGGAAATTTGGCATTGTGTATTTGGATGACATACTGATTTATAGTAAGTCAGTGGTTGAACACCTGAAGCATTTGGCCATAGTGATGAAGAAGCTACAATAGGAGAAGCTATTGATTAATATGAAGAAATCTTCATTTATGAAGACAGAGCTCATTTATTTGGGTTTTTTTATTTCGGATAATGAGTTGAGGATGGATCCAGATAAGGTAGAAGTGATCAAGAGTTGGCCATCACCGAGAAATATTTTTGAGGTGAGAAGTTTCCATGGTTTAGCTAGTTTCTACCAGAAGTTCATCAGGAATTTCAGTGGAATTAGTGCAGCGATGATGGACACAGTGAAGAAGCGGCATAAATCTTTTCACTGGATAGTTGAGGCTGAAAAGAGTTTCAATCTGTTGAAGTGGAAAATCACGGAGCAACCAGTGTTGGTGTTGCCAGATTTTCAGAAAACATTTCAGGTGAAATGTGATGCTAGTGGGTATGCCATAGGAGCGGTCTTAAGTCAGGATGACAGGCCGGTTGCATATTTTAGTGAGAAACTCAATTAGGCGAAACTGAAATACTCCACGTATGATAAAGAATTTTATGCTATCATACATGCACTGAAGAAGTGGAGGCATTACTTGATCCCAAAAGAGTTTGTATTGTATAGTGATAATCATGCATTACAGTTTGTGACTCAACAAGAGAAGTTGAATCAGAAACATGCAAAATGGGTTGAGTATATGCAGAACTTCACGTTTGTTATTAAGCATATTTCGGGTACTGCTAACAAAGTGGCTGATGCTTTGAGCAGGAAATGTTTTCTATTGCAGGAGTTCCAAGTCAAAACATTGGGTTTTGAAAATCTCAGGGACATGTACGCAGGAGATGCAGATTTTGGAGAAGCGTATGAAGCAACTGAGAATCCAGTTCTCAGAGACAGGAGTCCTTGGATAGATTATATGATCCAGGAAGGATTGTTGTTTAGAGGCAATCAACTGTGTATTCCAAATTTCTCCATGAGGGAGAACTTGTTGAAAGAGAAACACAGTGGTGGATTGGCAGGACACTTTGGCCATGACAAAACATTTGCGAAGCTGAACGAATCATATTTTTGGCCAGGGATGTGAACAGATGTCAAGAGGTTTGTTGACCGATGTCGGATTTGTCAGCATTCAAAAGGGAGAAAGCAGAATGCAGGTTTTTATCAACCATTGCCCATACCAGAGAGGCCATGGGAGGCGATAAGCATGGATTTTGTATTGGGATTGCCAAGGATGCAAAGAGGTGTTGATTTGATCTTTGTGGTCATGGAAAGGTTTTCGAAGATGGCACATTTTATTCCATGCCAGAAGAACAACGATGCGACGCACATCACAAATATGTTTTTCAAAGAGATCGTTAGACTTCATGGACTGCTGAAAAGTATAGTTTCGGACAGAGACACAAAATTCATTGGGCATTTTTGGAGGACGCTATGGAAGAAGCTGGGAACTAATCTGGCATTTAGTTCAGCTTATCATCCTCATATGGATGGACAAACAGAGGTGGTGAACTGAAGTTTGGGAGATTTGTTGAGAATCTTGGTGACAGAGCACCATAGCAGCTGGGACAATATATTTCCACAGGCAGAGTTTGCATACAATGATTCACTGAATCGGAGTACAGGTAGAACTCCATTTCAGGTTGTATATGGGATGCAACTGAGAGAAGTCTCCGAACTGCGAGATTCAGAACAGACTGCTACTAGCAGCGCTAGTGCAGAAGAATTCACTGAGGCGATGAGAGAACTTCACAGTCAGGTGAAGGAGCGACTGCTAAAATCAAATCAGGAGTATAAGTGCAGAGCAGATCAACATCAGAGACAACTTCAGTTTGAAGTTGGTGATCTAGTTTTGGTGCACTTGTGGAAAGAAAGGTTCCCGAGGGGAACATACAATAAGCTGAAGATGAACAAAATCGGACCATGTAGGGTCTTGAGAAAATTCGGAGAGAATGCTTATGAGATTGAGTTGCCGGATGGCATCGAAATATCTCCGATATTCAATGTTGCAGATTTATATCCATACAGGGCTGGAGAAGCAGAGATTGGAACTGAACAACCAATGATCTAGTGGGTGAAGCAATTACCAGTTGCAGAGAAGCCGCAGATGGAATGCATACTGGACAAAAGAGTGGGTAAAAAGACCAGGCGGAAGCAGTATTTTGAGTATCTGGTCAAGTGGAAGAATCACCCAGTGGAAGATGCCAGCTAGGAGACAGAAGCAGTGATACAGAATCATGGACACATCGTGCAGGAGCTCATGGACAAGAGACCATGAAAATATTCAAGCCGAGGAGTATGATGCAGGAGCATCGACAACTCATCAAGCGAGCTAGCGCGGAGCGGAAGACAGCTGGACAACGCCAGCACAAATTTTGAAAACACCTTGATATTGTTGCGCCAACATAAATGTGTGTATTAAATGAAGCGCACTTGTAAATTGTATTTGGACCTTGAGCGGATAGCTCACGTCCTTAGGTAGATGAAGCATTTAATAGACTTAATGTAGTAGATAGAATATTTAATTCTAGATTTGATAGCTTTAGAGCGCAAGAGGGAAACAGGATATAGACACCCTCCTTTGTACATTGTATGATTATTGATTGAGAACATTCAGGAAGAGAAGAGCAACCAAAGAAGTGTATGAAAACACCCATGTACAGACATTGAATTAATAGAAGAAATCTTTGATTCAATTACATGGTTTGTGTTGTTTCTCTGTGTATTTATGTTATGCTCATGAATGTTTGCTTCCTGTTATACACTTGCTTTCATATGCTGTGTATGTGATTTCATGGTTGAATTGAAGTCTGTGAGAACAAGGAATTAGTTTCAATTGTTTCTCTATCTTGAACCAGAGTATTCCTGCAAGGAGTGCAGTTGAATCGCCCGCAAGGAGTGCGTTGACAGAAGGGTTCAAGTAGAGAGAACTTTTGTTCTAAGTTTCTAGAAGTGCAGATTTGGCACCGGAGCCGTGCAAGGCGTGCGCAGGCTAGACAAAGTCTCAGAGTTGAGATTCTGAGCAAAGGGGATTAAGAATGCTGCTACAGGTGTGCGCAGAGTTGAAGAGATTCAACACTTAGGCGTTGTTGAAGATTTTCCGCAAGGAGTGCGTGCAAGAATTTCTTTCTGAGAGATTTGAAGTCGTGGAAGCTCAGGGAGGATAGGTCTTTCGAGTTCGCTGAAGGATGGTATAAACAAAGTCGTTCCTGAAGGCTTATAAGTAGAGTCACAGGTTTGCATGCAGGGTGACGAGTTCTGTAGAAGAGCGCCTCATCATTTGGTAGAGTTCATTTGGAAGGAGTGGATGGTCGAATTCTCCAAGGAGATTTCGTGAAGATCCAGTGGTCGTTGGATCTCTCAGAGTTGCAGGAAGGTTGTAGTGTAAGCGCAAAGAAGGTTCAAGCTTAGGACAGATCGGGTCGTTGATCCAAGTCAGTTAGGATCGTTGGATCCATCACGAGATCGACTATCGGGTCATCGCGAGAAAGGGATCGAATATTTGGCCACGGGGATCACGATAGTGCGAGAAGCGAAGTCCCAACAGATTGAGTAAATAGTGTGGGCCACAACAGGGTGATGTAGCAGGTGACGCGAGTTATCGGCGTTTCGGCATCTCGGACATCGGGAGTCGACGCGAAAGTTATTCGACCTCGCGAGTAGCGAAGTCGCGAGGGAGAAAGACCGCGAGTGTCGGCATTTCAACGTCTCATGTATCGGAGATTGGAAACCCAAGTGTTTGGGGTCGTGAGTTGCGAAGCCGCGATAGAGCCGAAGACCCGATAGGAGAAGAACGAAGTCAGCGTTGACTGGCGTATCGGGCCTCGGGGATTCGAGAGCCTAGAGATCGATAGTGAATTCACGAAGCTGCGAGTTCTGATTTCCCGACAAGCAGAAGGAGGGAAGTCGCAAGAAGGAATCTGTGGGTAGATATTTCTGATAGGGGAATAGAAGAACATTTACGTTCTTCGGGCCGAGAAGAAAGAAGGTCCTGGAGAAGTGGTCGTGCTCCGAGGGGTGCGGTTGCGTCATTAGCTTTAATGATCTTTTTTCTTAATGAGAGAATCAGATCAGCGCAAAAATAAAATCCCTCCTCATCGACGGAATCATGATCCACATGGCCTGTTGACTACATATAATTTCAGCAAAAACAATGTTATTTCAATAAAATTATATAAGCAAATAATAAAAACAATGTAAAATGAAAGTGGAAATTGATAATCATTTACATGTTCTGTGGCTGGCCCTTTTCCACGATCATCCTACCAAATTATAATATAATTAGAACCCCCAAATATTTAAAAAATTGTTAATGATAACAAAAAAACAATGTTAACGATGATATTTACAACAATGTTAAAGATAATAAAAAAACATAATGCAATAAGTAGAGGTTTCTTAAAGAGGTGTTGCATAAGAACCTGCACACTATTAGTCAATGTGTCTATTTGATTCAAATGGTAATCCACTAATTACTCTTCCCCAGAAGCTATCTTTTTTATTGCACACAGGACTACTCGATTCTCTTCACGTCCCTCAAATATGCAATTCGGTTGTTTGTTTGTTGTCCCGGGTCGTGTGTTGTTTATAAACCCTGTGATATTGTTGGAAGCTTTAGGCCTTCCATCAATATAGATAGTCTCTCCCTTATTTTTATCCTTTTTTATTAGTTGTATATAATTTGCGGTGAGTGCATATCTCTGCATACTTCGCATGTACCGGACCAGCCGCATTCAATCGTTATAATTGTAACATAGTCCGACATAGTCCATCAATTCAGTTACTGTATTGTATTTTACAATTATTCCATCCATGGAAAATAGCCCCAAGCCATGCAGGGAGGATGGTGCAATGCGATATGTCCTATTGTTTACAACGAAGTCAACATCTATAGGAGGTAGTTCCTTAGGTACTCATTGCTTTGCCATATTCTTATACCCGAGTGTAACATCTATGTCTCCTATGTTCTTGTTGTTCCAGAGTTTGTGTTTTAAGGCTATAAAACACATCGTCTAGGCATCCCAATATGATAATACTTTTAAAATAATGAAACAAAGAAAATAAGATCAAATTCAGTTTCTCAACCGTCTTTGTCTTTCTTCCCTTTGTTCCTGGATGGTTATATCGCGTTCAATCACTGCCCACAATCGCTCTAACTCGGTTCTATTTGTTGCAGTTTGTAAGATGGTGTTAAATAGGTTCAATGCGATGCTGGTTTGATCTTGTAAACCGGGTTCTGCGTTTGGTTGCCTTCTGTTAGGGACTGTCATGGGTGATTGATTTTTTATA
>ML776576.1:955443-966305 GCA_009831015.1 Picea engelmannii | reverse complement strand
AAAAATCACGTGGTAGATCAGGTAAAGACAAATGATGTGGGCTTATGGTGATCAGATCTACTAGATTAGGGTTAAACAGATCTCACTAAATAATCATATCGGACAAACAATCACTAAATGGTAAGTCTAAAGCTCATCTTAAAGACATTTAATTCAAAAAATGTTTCATCTAGTGATCCATCTTATTACCTAATGGCCATAACTTGGGAAAAATTATTTCAAGAGACAATAAGACCAGCAAGCCAAGCACATCCAATAAACCCATCACAAATGTCATATTGCACTAACCCCTCATAGTGAGCAGTGAATGAGGCCAACGTTGAAGTTTCTTCAAGCTGTGCATGTATGCGTCGAAATTCGACATGGTTAGACTAGACACATGCCTTGACAGTATGGGAGGGTTTAAATACTTAAGGATGTCTGATGTCCCGACCACATAATCTTTGAGATCCTCCATGTTTAAAAAAACGTTCATAATGGGCGTCTCATTGTCAAATGTCGTTGTTTCCATCTATAGAATCTTTTTTGGAACTCTATTGAAATGTCATGGAACTTCCAATTCACCCACCACAAATGGCATGCACTAACCCCACATAGTGAGCAATGAACTTATCGACGAACTTTTTTCATCGATAGTATAGCAAAGTCGTCACAAGATTATTTACATTTGTCTCTCTTGTGACGATGATATCAAATGATGCTTGTATTCATTTCATATTTGGTTTATCAACTCGAAATCTCAATTTGATACTTTGGCGCAATACACTAGCTGGAACTTCAGTCAAATACAAATATGAAACTTGGAATCATGATGAATTGATGATGGAAGAAAGTGGGTGTGTCACTCAAATTTGAGTCCAGAAACCCTCCCATATCGTTAAGGCATGCCAATAGTCTATCCATGACAAATTTCAGTGCTTCCAGAAATTGTTTGAAAAAATTTCAATGTTGGCCCCATTCGCAGGTCCATGTTGTCGGTGTCTAGTCCTCGTGCAATTTTCATTCGTCCTTCATCATTCCTCGTTCCTCTTTCCTTGACCATGGTTTACCAGTCCCCAAGATCCATTATTTTTGTGAAAAATTACATACTGATGGCATAAAATTATCGATGAACTTTTTTCGTCTATAGTATAGCAAATTCCTAGCAAGATTATTTACATTCGTCTCTCTTGTGCCGGCGATATAAAATGATGCTTGGATTCATTTCATATTTGGTTTATCAACTCGAAATCTCAATTTGATACTTTGGTGTAGTACACTTGCTAGACCTTCAGTCAAATAATAATATGAAACTTGGAATCATTAACATATCTACTAGAACATATGAAGAATAGGGTTTATGGTTTCCATGATGAATTGATGATGGAAGAAAGTGGGTGTGTCACTCAAATTTGAGTCCAGAAACCCTCCCATGTCATTAAGGCATGCCAATATTCTATCCATGACAAATTTCAGTGCTTCCAGAAACTGTTTGAAAACATTTCAAAGTTGGCCCCATTCGCAGGTCCATGTTGTCGGTGTCTAGTCCTCATGCAATTTTCGTTCCTCCTTCATCGTTCCTCGTTCCTCTTTCCTTGACCATGGTGTACTAGTCCCCAAGATCCATTATTTTTGTAAAACGTTACATACTAATGGCATAAAATTATCGACAAAATTTTTTCGTCAATAGTATAGCAAATTCGTCGCAAGATTATTTACATTCGTCTCTCTTGCGCCGACAATATCAAATGATGCTTGGATTCATTTCATATTTGGTTTATCAACTTGAAATCTCAATTTGATACTTTGGCGCAGTACACTTGCTGGAGCTTCAGTCAAATACAAATATGAAACTTGGAATCATTAACATATCTACTAGAACATATGAAAAATAGGGTTTATGGTTTCCATGATTAATTGATGATGGAAGAAAGTGGGTGTGTCACTCAAATTTGAGTCCATAAACCCTCCCATATCGTTAAGGCATGCCAATAGTCTATCCATGACAAATTTCAGTGCTTCCAGAAACTGTTTGAAAAAATTTCAACGTTGGCCCCATTCACAGGTCCATGTTGCCGATGTCTAGTCCTCGTGCAATTTTTGTTCCTCCTTCATCGTTCCTCGTTCCTCTTTCCTTGACCATGGTGTACTA
Source organism: Picea engelmannii (assembly GCA_009831015.1). Classification (NCBI taxonomy): domain Eukaryota; kingdom Viridiplantae; phylum Streptophyta; class Pinopsida; order Pinales; family Pinaceae; genus Picea; species Picea engelmannii. Next base: position 964,174 of record ML776576.1, on the reverse strand, counting down.
GCCCCCAAGATCCATTATTTTTGTAAAAAATTACATACTAATGGCATAAAATTATCGACGAACTTTTTTCGTCGATAATATAGCAAATTCGTCACAAGATTATTTACATTCGTCTCTCTTGCGCCGACAATATCAAATGATGCTTGGATTCATTTCATATTTGTTTTATCAACTCAAAATCTCAATTTGATACTTTGGTGTAGTACACTTGCTGGACCTTCAGTCAAATACAAATATGAAACTTGGAATCATTAACATATCTACTCGAACATATGAAAAATAGGGTTTATGGTTTCCATAATGAATTGATGATGGAAGAAAGTGGGTGTGTCACTCAAATTTGAGTCCATAAACCATCTCGTATCGTTAAGGCATGCCAATAGTCTATCAATGACAAATTTCAGTGCTTCCAGAAACTATTTGAAAAAATTTCAATGTTGGCCCCATTCGCAGGTCCATGTTGTCGGTGTCTAGTCCTCATGCAATTTTCGTTCCTCCTTCATCGTTCCTCGTTCCTCTTTCCTTGACCATGGCGTACTCGTCCCCAATATCCATTATTTTTGTAAAAAATTACATACTAATGGCATAAAATTATCGACGAACTTTTTTCGTCGATAGTATAGCAAATTCGTCACAAGATTATTTACATTCGTCTCTCTTGCGCGGACAATATCAAATGATGATTGGATTCATTTCATATTTGGTTTATCAACTAGAAAATTTCAATTTGATACTTTGGTGCAGTACACTAGTTGGACCTTCAGTCAAATACAAATATGAAACTTGGAATCATTAACATATCTACTAGAACATATGAAAAATAAGGTTTATGGTTTCCATGATTAATTGTCGATGATGGAAGAAAGTGGGTGTGTCACTCAAATTTTAGTCTATAAACCCTCCCACATCATTAAGTCATGCCAATAGTCTATCCATGACAAATTTCAGTGCTTCCAAAAACTGTTTGAAAAAATTTCAACGTTGGCCCCATTCACAGGTCCATGTTATCGATGTCTAGTCCTCGTGCAATTTTCATTCCTCCTTCATCATTCCTCTTTCCTTGACCATGGTGTACTAGTCCCCAAGATCCATTATTTTTGTAAAAAATTACATACTAATGGCATAAATTATCGACGAACTTTTTTCGTCGATAGTATAGCAAATTCGTCGCAAGATTATTTACATTCGTCTCTCTTGTGACGACGATATCAAATGATGCTTGGATTCATTTCATATTTGGTTTATCAACTCAAAATATCAATTTGATACTTTGGCGCAGTATACTTGCTCGACCTTCAGTCAAATACAAATATGAAACTTGGAATCATTAACATATCTACTAGAACATATGAAAAATAGGGTTTATGGTTTCCATGATGAATTGATGATGGAAGAAAGTGGGTGTGTCACTCAAATTTGAGTCCAGAAACCCTCCCATATCGTTAAGGCATTCCAATAGTCTATCCATGACAAATTTCAGTGCTTCTAGAAACTGTTTGAAAACATTTCAACGTTGGCCCCATTCGCAAGTCCATGTTGCCGATGTCTAGTCCTCGTGCAATTTTAGTTCCTCCTTCATCGTTCCTCATTCCTCTTTCCTTGACCATGGTGTACTAGTCCCCAAGATCCATTATTTTTATAAAAAATTACATACTAATGGCATAAAATTATCGACGAACTTTTTTCGTCGATAGTATAGAAAATTCCTTGCAAGATTATTTACATTCGTCTCTCTTAAGCCGACGATATCAAATGATGCTTGGATTCATTTCGTATTTGGTTTATCAACTCGAAATCTCAATTTGATACTTTGGCACAGTACACTTGTTGGACCTTCAGTCAAATACAAATATGAAACTTGGAATCATTAACATATCTACTAGAACATGTGAAAAATAGGGTTTATGGTTTCCATGATGAATTGATGATGGAATAAAGTGGGTGTGTCACTCAAATTTGAGTCCAGAAACCCTCCCACATCATTAAGGCATGCCAATAGTCTATCCATGACAAATTTTAGTTCTTCCAGAAACTGTTTGAAAAAAATTCATTGTTGGCCCATTTCGTAGGTCCATGTTGTTGGTGTCTAGTCCTCGTGCAATTTTGGTTCCTCCTTCATCATTCCTCGTTCCTCTTTCCTTGACCATGGTGTACTAGTCCCCAAGATCCATTATTTTTCTAAAAAATTACATACTAATGGCATAAACTTATCGATGAACTTTTTTCGTCGATAGTATAGCAAATTCATCGCAAGATTATTTACATTCGTCTCTCTTGCTCCGACAATATCAAATGATGCTTGGATTCATTTCATATTTGGTTTATCAACTCAAAATATCAATTTGATACTTTGGCGCAGTACACTTGCTGGAGCTTCAGTCAAATACAAATATGAAACTTGGAATCATTAACATATCTACTAGAACATATGAAAAATACGGTTTATGGTTTCCATGATGAATTAATGATGGAACAAAGTGGGTGTGTCACTCAAATTTGAGTCCAGAAACCATCCCATATCGTTAAGGCATGCCAATAGTCTATCCATGACAAATTTCAGTGCTTCCAAAAACTGTTTGAAAAAATTTCAACGTTGGCCCCATTCGCAGGTCCATGTTGTCGGTGTCTAGTCCTCGTGCAATTTTCGTTCCTCCTTCATCCTTCCTCGTTCCTCTTTCCTTGACTATGGTGTACTAGTCCCCAAGATCCATTATTTTTGTAAAAAATTACATACTAATGGCATAAAATTATCGACGAAATTTTTTCGTCGATAGTATAGCAAATTCATCGCAAGATTATTTGCATTCGTCTCTCTTATGCCGACGATATCAAATGATGCTTGGATTCTTTTCATATTTGGTTTATCAACTCGAAATATCAATTTGATACTTTGGCACAGTACACTAGATGGACCTTTAGTCAAATACAAATATGAAACTTGGAATCATTAACATATCTACTAGAACATATGAAAAATAGGGTTTATGGTTTCCATGATGAATTGATGATGGAAGAAAGTGGGTGTGTCACTCAAATTTGAGTCCATAAACCCTCCCAAATCGTTAAGGCATGCCAATAGTCTATCCATGACAAATTTTAGTGCTTCCAGAAACTGTTTGAAAAAATTTCAACGTTGGCCCCATTCGCAGGTCCATGTTGTCGATGTCTAGTCCTCGTGCAATTTTCATTCCTCCTTCATCGTTCCTCGTTCCTCTTTCCTTGACCATGATGTGTTAGTCCCCAAGATCCATTATTTTTGTAAAAAATTATATACTAATGGCATAAAATTATCGATGAACTTTTTTTGTCAATAGTATAGCAAATTCATCGCAAGATTATTTACATTCGTCTCTCTTGCGCCGATGATATCAAATGATGCTTGGATTCATTTCATATTTGGTTTATCAACTCGAAATATCAATTTGATACTTTGGCATAGTAGACTTGTTGGACCTTCATTCAAACACAAATATGAATCTTGGAATCATTAACATATCTACTAGAACATATGAAAAATAGGGTTTATGGTTTCCATGATGAATTGATGATGGAAGAAAGTGGGTGTGTCACTCAAATTTGAGTCCAGAAACCCTCCCATATCGTTAAGGCATGCCAATAGTATATCCATGAAAAATTTCAGTGCTTCCAGAAACTGTTTGAAAAAGTTTCAACATTGGCCCCATTCGCAGGTCCATGTTGTCGGTGTCTAGTCCTCGTGCAATTTTCGTTCCTCCTTCATCATTCCTTGTTCCTCTTTCCTTGACCATGGTGTACTAGTCCCCAAGATGCAGTATTTTTGTAAAAAATTACATACTAATGGCATAAAATTATCGACGAACTTTTTTCGTCGATAGTATAGCAAATTCGTCGCAAGATTATTTACATTTGCCTCTCTTGTGCCGACGATATCAAATGATGCTTGGATTCATTTCATATTTGGTTTATCAACATGAAATCTCAATTTGATACTTTGGCACAGTACACTTGCTGGACCTTCAGTCAAATACAAATATGAAACTTGGAATCATTAACATATCTACTAGAACAAATGAAAAATAGGGTTTATGGTTTCCATGATGAATTGATGATGGAAGAAAGTGTGCGTGTCACTCAAATTTGAGTCCATAAACCCTCCCATATCGTTTAGGCATGCCAATAGTCTATCCATGACAAAGTTCAGTGCTTCCAGAAACTGTTTGAAAAAATTTCAACGTTGGCCCCATTCGCAGGTCCATGTTGCCAGTGTCTAGTCCTCATGCAATTTTCGTTCCTCCTTCATCGTTCCTCGTTCCTCTTTCCTTGAAAATGGTATAGTCCCCAAGATCCATTATTTTTGTAAAAAATTACATACTAATGGCATAAAATTATTGACAAACTTTTTTCGTCGATAGTATAGCAAATTCGTCACAAGATTATTTACATTTGTCTCTCTTGCGCTGACGATATCAAATGATGCTTGGATTCATTTCATATTTGGTTTATCAACTCGAAATCTCAATTTGATACTTTGGCACAGTACACTAGTTGGACCTTGAGTCAAATACAAATATGAAACTTGGAATCATTAACATATCTACCAGAACATATGAAAAATAGGGTTTATGGTTTCCATGAATTGATGATGGAAGAAAGTGAGTGTGTCACTCAAATTTGAGTCCAAAAACCCTCCCATATTGTTAAGGCATGTCAATAGTCTATCCATGACAAATTTCAGTGCTTCCAGAAACTATTTGAAAAACTTTGAATGTTGGCCCTATTCACAGGTCCATGTTGTCGGTGTCTAATCCTCGTGCAATTTTCATTCCTCCTTCATCGTTCCTCATTCCTCTTTCCTTGACCATGGTGTACTAGTCCCCACGATCCATTATTTTTGTAAAAAATTACATACTAATGACATAAAATTATCGACGAACTTTTTTCGTCGATAGTATAGCAAATTCGTCGCAAGATTATTTACATTCGTCTCTCTTGCGACAATATAAAATTATGCTTGGATTCATTTCATATTTGGTTTATCAACTTGGAATCTCAATTTGATACTTTGCAGTACACTAGCTGGACCTTCAGTCAAATACAAATATGAAACTTGGAATCATTAACATATCTACTAGAACATATGAAAAATAGGGTTTATGGTTTCCATGATGAATTGATGATGGAAGAAAGTGGGTGTGTCACTCGAATTTGAGTCCATAAACCCTCCCATATTTTTAAGGCATGCCAATAGTCTATCCATGACAAATTTCAATGCTTCTAGAAATTGTTTGAAAAAGTTTCAACGTTGGCCCCATTCGCAGGTCCATGTTGTCGGTGTCTAGTCCTCGTGCAATTTTCATTCCTCCTTCATTGTTCCTTGTTTCTCTTTCCTTGGCCATGGTGTAGTCCTCAAGATCCATTATTTTTGTAAAAAATTACATACTAATGACATAAAATTATCGACGAACTTTTTTCGTCGATAGTATAGCAAATTCGTCGCAAGATTATTTACATTCGTCTCTCTTGCGACGATATCAAATGATGCTTGGATTCATTTCATATTTGGTTTATCAACTTGAAATCTCAATTTGATACTTTGTAGTACACTTGTTGGACCTTTAGTCAAATACAAATATGAAACTTGGAATCATTAACATATCTACTAGAACATATGAAAAATAGGGTTTATGGTTTCCATGATGAATTGATGATGGAAGAAAGTGGGTGTGTCACCCAAATTTGAGTCCATAAACCCTCCCGTATCTTTAAGGCATGCCAATAGTCTATCCATAAAAAAATTTAGTGCATACATAATTCTTTTATCTTTTTTCAACGACTATATAACGAATCACAATTCTAAGAAGATTCAAATAGGTAACAATATTGATGAAATCTTATACAATCATGATGGTATAAAAATGAAAGATCTTCTCTTGGTTTCAAGAATAATTTATCCTCTACTGAACAAGGCCAACCACGTGAAGGTGGAAGCTCACATGGCTCCTCCCCTCCCCCTCACATCACTCTCAATTGATCCCCAAAACCCAATCTATAAAATATAAAATAATCGAAAGCAACGTCCTATTAAGATTCATGTATAGAAACTACAAAAACTAAAATTAATGAAGGTACATGAAATTATGTGTTTCTAAATGATATTTTTAGTCTACCACGTAATTTACTATATTGACAACTATTTTCAGGTTTCAAATAATAATTAAACAACATGTAACCTAGGATATAAAAACGTCGCATAAAACTTAAAAACATGTAATTAACCCATGACATGATTAAAAGTAAATTATTTTAAGACAATAATCCATACAAATTAAAATATTATATAGTCACGTACCTAATCCAACCTCAACATCTGAGTAATCATCCTCATTCTCTATCTTGATCTTCTTCATCGAACTCGACATTTGTATCATTATCTGGTTCTGAAACAATGTTGAAAGGATTGATGATATCATCATCGTCATCAATGTCATTTTCAAGCATATTTTCATCGACATCATCATTAGGAATTGCAATATTGTCTCCTACGCCTAGTGTTGGAATTATTAATACAACTGAGAGGGGGGGTGAATCAGTTGTATATGAGCTTAAACAATTTTAACAATTTTAAACTATTATTAATCTTTCTTCATGTGGTCATCAACAATATAAAACATATGAACAATAAAGGTAAAGAACAACAGTCACACATAAAGTATGTACAGAGACAAATTTTTCACGAGGAAACCCATAAAGGGAAAAAACCTCTTCTTCTTCGAAATGATAGGCATTCTTTTAAGTTCTGTACATCATCTATAATTGAGCACCAACTCAATGTGAGGCTGCAACCTCTGTTTTACAAACTGAAACTTGTTTGAGAGCACCAACTCTCTGGTTTCTCTAGCACCCACTAGAAGGAAGCACCTACTCCCTGAATATTCCAGCACCAACTGGATGGAAGCACTAACTTCCTGAATGTTTCAGCACCAACTGGATGGAAGCACCAACTTTCAGTTACACAGGCTCCAACTTGTATAACAGAGAACACTTATTCTCCCTAGCACCACCCTGCCACCCTGGTTTCTCTGGCTACAACCAGATGGAAGCTACAACTTCCTGTGTTCAAGATCCCACTTGAACCTCTGAGGACAACAGTGCTCCCGAGCACCTCCCTTCCACCCTGGTTTATAAATGACTAAATAAACATTCAAGTTTACAGATAAATCAGTTCTTACCAATCTTTCTTTGTTCTGTAAATCCGGTCTTCTGCACACTATTCTGCTGCTCTTCTCTTTCTCTGTCTGTTCAGTAGGTATGCTCTTCATCAACTCATGCTCTCATTCTGCTCTTCTTCAACTCGTTCTATTATTCTACTCTTCATTTCATCTCACACTTCACATATGCTCAATCTCCTCCTGCGCATCCTCTTCTTCTCAATTCTTACAGTTTCATTCTTTTTCACTTACAGAACGACCAACCAGACACAGTCTGTTTCATCTTCTCTTATACACACAAACACGACGGTTCAACTTCCCAACTCCTTAGGCAAAATGATGAAAACTGTCTAAGCAACTGAAACGCCAACTGTTTGGCTATCATGAGTCCATTTCACTAACGGATTTGTAACTGAAAAGTTAATCTGTGAGAAAGAACAACACCCCTCCGATCACATTCAAGTTTTATCTGCACCGTTGGATGAACTTTATTATTCTTTCCTTTTTAAATCGGGTTTTGGCATTTCAACATTCTTGTGCCCAAGTGTCTCGACACTTCATGTCACGATCTCCAAAAATCCAAAATGGAGCTTATCTGGACTGACTCCTTCTCTTCCCGTGACCAAGGGTTGTGACCACAGCCTTATGCATAAGGCGCTTTCACGATTTTTCATATCGCAAATTTGTAATACAAGTTGCTTTGTTCCTTTTGTCTCTCCATATTGCGATTCACGAAACTCCGACACGGAGTTGAACCAACGGTCCAGATATGAACTTGTTTCAACGACTACGATTGAATCGCGATATCGCATATCGCGATTTCAACATTCTTGTTGCCTTGTTTTCTATTCCTCTTGATGTCGTGATCCCCGAAACTCCGATATGGAGTTACATCTACGGTCCAGATCCAAGCTTGATTTAATGGCTGTGATTGAATCGCCATATCGCATATCGCGATTTCGACATTCTTGTTTTCAAGTGTTTTTGTCACTTCAAAGTCTCGATCCCCGATACTCCATGAAGTAAATCAACGGTCGAGATCACTTCTTAACTTAACAGCTGCGATTAAATCGCGAATTCGCATATCGCGATTTTGGGGTTCCTGTTGTATTGTTTATTTGACATCTCCAACACGCGATCCCTGAAACTCCGACATTGACTGGAATTAACGATCCAGATCAAAGCTTGATCTAACGGCTTAGATTTCATCACGATTTTTCATATTGCGATTACACCCTCTTCTCCTTGCACTTTAAAGACCATGTAGGTTCTCCTCGATCCAACGGTGGTAGGACCCTGCGCTCGGATATGACAGCTGAGATCTGTCTCCATCTTTAATGCACTCTTCTTGTCTTTATTCAGATCTGACGACCCTCATGCTCTTGGGAGTTTTGGATGTGATTCAATGATTAGAAATTATTCTCGGGCCTTCGATCACTCGATCTTCCTAGACTTATCTTTTGTTTTCCTGTTGATCACAAACTGCCTGTACTCATTCCGTCTTCACCATTGTACTTTCCATCAATGACAAGCATTCGCTGTCT